>PVHP010049755.1:0-12086 GCA_004024765.1 Zapus hudsonius
GGGGGCCGAAGTAGGGCTTTGGATTTTACTTTAGTTGCAGATGAAGGAAGAACACCAGAGATTTTGGTTTGTTTCGACAGGATCCCAGTATGTAGCCCAGGCTGGCCTGGATCTCACAATCCTCATACTTCTTGCCTCCAGAGTGGTAGCATTTTAGGCTGCACCCTACTCTCTCTCCAGGGAGTTTTCAGTAGAGAGAAGGTTCTTGCAGAAGCTAGTGAGGATCGATCACAAGCAGAGGTATATTTCTGGACAGAAGACATGGTGTGCTGAATGGTAGGTTTATCAGAGGAGAAGGAAGGATGTGATATATCTGGGGTACAGTTTGGATGCACCCCCAGTGGGAAGTGCTGATGGGCTTTGCATGGTTGCTGTGTGATTCAGTGATACTTTGTCTTAAGATGATGGCTTTCAGGGCCAAAGGGACCTTTTCATTTTATCTGTATTTTTAGTTGCCAGCTTAAAGCCAGGCATTTAGAAAGTCACTAGTGCTGGTCTGGGAATGAAGGAAGCAAGGGGAGAAATAAACTATGACTGAGGTAATTAGGGAATGCTTTATGGTAAAAGTGAGATTTGATCTGTAACTTTAGTGACAGGTAGAATTACAACCAGCACAGATGGAAGTTCAGGAAAGGCGAACCCCTCACAGCTGTAAGCCTGGGGCCGGAACCCAAAAGGATGCCACAAATTTCCTGTCAATATTTTAACGTCATAAGTCAAACTACAGACTGTTAAGGAAAATGTGTCCAATTTTGAAAGTTGTAAATTAAGCTTACAAGCTGTTAATAACACGTTCTGTCATCTTACTTTGACGAATATGCCTTATATCTCTAGGATCAGATATGGACTCCTTACATTCCTCAGTGTTCTAGAACTTGGCTGTGGTACTGAAGAACCAGTTTTTGGTGGGAGGTGTGCCCTTTTCTCTTCCCACCTCATGGCCTGCCTTGTCCTCTATGGAGCTTCAGACACATATGTAGGACTATTTTAGCCTACAAGTCTAAGGTCACCTCTCCATCATGGAGGCCAAGACTAAGGTCACTTCTCCATTAGAGAGGCCAGGACATCTCCCTTACTGGAGTGAGGCTCAAGAATAAGGATGTGAGCTCCAGCTGGCCACATCTCCTTGGCCAGGACAGTGGGCCCTAAGCCAGTGCAGGGTCCCCTACCTAAAGGGCCTATTTTGGGTATCCTAGCAGGTGAGACTCATGAAACATGTTAAAGGACTTCAGCAAGACTTTTTTGAAGCAGAAAATTCATATAGATGAGTAGGGGTCAAATTATAGAAGCATAAACATTTGAGGATAAAGAACTTGAACTTGTCTCCTATGGGCAATAGGGAGTTCAAAACACTTGATTAGGGTGAAAGATGGTCCAAGTTCTGTGTGCAGGGTGGATGAGCGAACGAAAGTAAAAACAGTGGTTGGGCCTGGGCAAGGGGATGGATGTGGGGATACAATATATGTTTTATTTTATTTTTTCCAAGGTAGGTTCTCACTCTAGGCCAGGCTGACCTGGAATTCACTATGTAGTCTCAGGCTGGCCTTGAACTCACAGCAATCCTCCTGCCTCTGCTTTCCGAGAGCTAGGATTAAAGGGCATGTGCCACCACACCTGGCTTAATCTGTTATATTTAACATAAAATAAACCCGATTGGCAAGGTTATAATTGCAGTGTTTGAGCCATGAGGATACTGAAACTGAAAACAGCAAGGAAGGGGTTATAGGATTGCCATAACGTGAGGGTGATCAGCTCAATGTGGGGGATAGAGAGATGGAGATAATGACCGAAAGCTTCTTGTGTAAGATAGTGTATGGCTGGGACATTGGTGTCCTAGTACGTCTCTTCTTCCTGTAATTACAGCCAAATCTGGCTTATCATGCCTCCCCTGACAAGAGTTTCCTGTATCTGCCTGGATGATACTTCTGCTCTGAGTTCTAAGTTATTGTCATTTTGGGTTGGGGGAAGCTGCGAAGTTTATAAAAATTATAAGCAAGGGTTTTCTGAGTCACTTATGCTCATCATGGTCAGATGAGGTGAAATTCATCATGGAGTGGGAGAGCAGATGTGCTTGCCAAGGCAGTGCTGACTCCAGGCACCCTGGATGTAAACCCATCTGTGTGGATCCAAAGCCCAGAACAGAGCTGCCAGCTTGTGCCCGTTTCCTGTCCTGGTATAAGGGTACTGAGTGGAAGCAGGGAGCTGCATCCAAGACACCAGTACCAGGATGCTGCCTGCCACACCAGGGACCTGGGGACAGAGACGGAAAAAGTTTTTAGCTGCCAAAGGCAGATACTCACTCAGTTACCCTGGGATGGGTTGTGTTGAGTGAAAACTAACGATTTAAGTGAATTTCCCACTAAACAACACTAAATCTGTACATTTTAGCAATGGAATAAATAGAAAAAAAAGAGAAGGTTTTATATTTTCCATATTGGAACATAAAATAACTTGGCAGAAACCTCTGCAGTCTTTGCTGCAGTTCTTTTTTGGGTGTGCTCTCATTGGGACCATCTGTGGCCATGTGCTAGCGAGCTGTTTCTCCCTGGTTCTTTTCTGCTCTTCCTCCTTCCTCTGCGGCTTGGCAGCTGACTTTGTTTTTCATCTCAATCAGCAGCACGCAATTTCAAGCAGATGTTTTGAAAAGCGCTTGACTTTTAAGCAGAGTGTGTGCAGTGGACTCTTGAAGGCTGTAGCTGCACTTGGTCCTGAATCTGGCTTGTAAATAAGGGCCCTGGGGTGCTGGGTGGTGCAGGAACTGGGGCTTCCTGAGCTATGATCATCACAGATTGTTCTCCAGGGTCCTTAGGGTTTGTCGGTGCTGGGAGCCACCCTGGAGTCTTCTTAGCATTTTAGAACAGCCAAGCTGTTTCTGGAGGGACACAGGCTCTGCAGACCTGAGGGCTGGCAGACGCTAGATAGGTCCACTGGACCTGCATTTGTGTGCTGTTTCCAGTACCTGCTGACGGCCTGATGTCGGATAATGCTGTTTTCTTATATGTTCATTAGGGACCTCATAGGCTACCATAGCCATGAAAAAATGATGATATGTTATGGTTGTTTCATGTGAATGTATGTCCGCCATAGCCTGAGGTGTTTTTGATTAAGCTTGCAACTCCAGTTACCAGCAGACAAAGCCCTGCTGGAGGAGGGGTCACTGGGGGGCAGATCTTGTGGGCCCCCCTAAGATGTGTTCAGAGCAGTTTGAAAACCCTTTGCCTCAGTAACTGACCCTCAGTTTTTGAGGGTTATGACGTGAGTCCTCACCACATGCCAAACAGCCGTATTAGATTTAAAATATCCTATGCTGTGACTATTATAATCGTGTTGTTAAGAACAAGGCACAGAGAGGTTAAGTGACATGTCCAGTGGCCCAGTGGTCTGGCTCCAGACTCTCTGTATGCTGCTATTCAGTGTCATATGGAGCCATGCAGCACATATCACACAGCGCATGCCTGTGCTGGGTACCAGAGGGGACATGCTTTGCTGTGCATGACTTCACTGCATGCTTGTTCCCAGCCCATGCTCAGAGGGAAGCAATGACGATCTTCATGAGAGAGATGAGTCAGGAACATGGGAGGCTGAAGGAAGTCAGAGAGCTGGTGAGAAAAGCCAGCCCAGGGCAGGTTGCAGGGCAGGCTCCAGGGCTGGCATCATGAACTCTTTCCCTGATCTGTTTGTCACTCTCTGTTCCCAATGTCCTGGGCTGAGTGAACCTATGTGGTCATCTCCCAAGGACATCTTGTGACACCAGTGAGCTTTCTGGAGGCACATGAGTTGAAAGCCATGTGTTCTGACTCATGTGTTTTGACTGTTTTTTTTCTGGTTTTGTTCCTGGTATTCTAATAACAAGCTCACTCACCAGGGCAAGTAATCCAATATACTTTGTTAGGACTTTCCTCTCTAACCACAGGCCTTATGATAATAAAAAGTTACCCAAATGAAAAAATCTTAAAAACCTAATTTGCACAAATAGAAGGACATACTGAAGCACAAGTCAACAAGAAATTTAGGCATTTCCCAAAAAGAACAAAAGTTGCAGAAAAAAATGCTAAAAAGTGCTAAGTAGTTGTGGCGGTTGTGGGAGATGAACACTGAATTTCTTTATGCTATCTGTACTCTGGAAATTTATTGCCTACGGTTACATATTAAAAGATATTATGGAAGGATTTTTTAAAATTAGATTTTTTTTTGTTAATTCTGCCCACTGTAACAAAACTTTAGTGCCAAGGGAAAAACAAAAAAGCTTTGCTATACTCTGCAAGTTGATTATGATTTTAGATTAGAACTTTAAATGTGGAGGAGACACAAAGAAAGCGGAACAGAAGGTTTCACCAGTATGAGGTGGCCATCAAAATGTCACTTTCTGCTAGCCTGTAGTAACAACAGCCCAGAGGCAGAGGCAGGAGGATCATGAGTTTCAGGCCAGCCTGGGCTAGATAGTGAGGCTAGCTCATTAAAGAAAACAACCTCACCAGCTATACCAGTCCTTGACTCCACGTTGGTCTCACACAGGGCTGCTTTCCCAGCAGAGTTTATTACAGCACTATTCCCCATAACTCAAATATGGAACGAATCTAGGCGTCCCACAACAGAAGAATGAAGCCATACTGTTTATAGAGAAATGGATGCAACTGGAGACAATCATACTAAGCCAATTTTGGAAAGACAAATGTTATATGTCTACTCTCACTTTTGTTTTATAGACTTTACATAGATTCTTAAAATTATTATGGATAACATGAACATAGAAGTAAGACTGTCTGGGTAACACAAGAGACCAATGGGGGAGAGAGTAGAAAGTCTGAGGGGGAAGGAACATCCTCAAATGTATACATATATGAAATTCTAGAAATTAAATTAAAAGTAACTATATATTTTATTATATTATATTATATTATATTATATTATATTATATTATATTATATTATATTATATTATATTATATTATATTATATTATAGCTTCTTCATGCACAGCCCCAAGAGAAGGCTGCTGACAAAGTGTTGTAGTCAGTCACACGCCGCTGGGATGAATCTCCTAACCTGGCAAAATTTTGGGGAGGAAAGTATTTATTATTGAACTAACAGATCCAGGGGAAGTTAAGGAAAAAGGCTGGCTCCCTTTTACAGAAGCAAGCAGAGAGAGAAACAGCACCTCTAGAAGCAAGCAAGCAAGCACACTGTAATTCACAAAATGTAGAACTGCCAGACCTGGGGTTCTGGCTTTTCTTTTGCATATCTATCCCTAGTATTTTGCATCCAAATTAGAAAGGGCCAGTCCCCAGGAGGCTAGGCCAAAGTGACACTTCCTCCAGCCAGAAGCCTGGAGACAATTAACAATTTAATAAACACAATTATAATAAATTCTATTGGGGGACATTATTCAAGCTACCACAATAAGTGTCTGAGGGTCCTCATCAAAATCACCCCTCTCTCCTTCAGAGCACCCACCCAAATTACAGGAACCCATAGCGTTAGCTTTTCTCTTGGTGCTGGGGGTGGTGTCTAGTGCCGAGGGCGAGGCAATCAATCACTCTACTACTAAGCTGCCTCCTTGGAGCCTTAACTTTCTACTAGCTTTGGCTGAGCCCAGTTTCAATGACCCATTGCCCATGATGCAAACATCATCTTAACAACTTGTTCTCTTTGAGTTTCTGCCTCAGTGTGCTGCCTATTTTGAGATTTTTTTATGAGTTTCCCAAGAAAATAAAATTTGCACATATTAGCAGAACCAGGGTGTCCTCCTGCTTTCCAAATAGTGTGATTTTCTTTCAGACATTCATTGGATTTTAGACAGGGTTTTAGGCTCAAAGTTACTTAAGGCTGATGGAAGCCTTGGGCAAGCCCATTAGGTGACAGCCTGGCAGATTCCCACAGGAAGCAGCATCTCTGGGCTCCCTGGGACCAGGGGCAGCAGATGGGATTGCCTGACTCTCTGAAATGCTTTGTTCTGAACCAATCTCCCAGCCTGTCCAGGCCATGAGCTCAGGTCAAGGAAGGGACTAATGTGTGCATGCAGGTGCAAAGAACAAAGCCACACTCTGGGGCTCTTTTCAGCAGAAACTCGTGGACCAAACACTCAGTTTCTAATGGAGGCTTGAAATCTCACCGCTTGAGCCAACCATGGTAGCTATAGGAGAATTGTTCCATCTCCTTATCTATATGCACACCCTCTGGTATGTTAGAACTGGGAAAAACACCAAATATACATCTTGGTATTAACTTGGGAGTCAGTTGAGTTAGGCACCAATCAATACTGCTGGAGACGAGCTTGTGGGAGAAGAGAGCTGGGAAGTCATCAATACCGAGAAAGCTGGTGCTTAGGATAGCAGACATATTGAACCATGCGTTTAATGTGTATTACCTCAATTAATCGTCAGAACTCCTCTTTGAGGTAACGCTATCTTTAATCCCAGAGTGTGAGAGAATTAGAGCCATGAAATCACTTATCTATAGTCATGCATACGGTTCATACATGATGAATTCAAGACCCCATTCTGAATTTAACCCATGGCCAAACATTTTACTATTTTTCGAACCATATTACTTAATTTTATAATGCTAACACGGGCAAGAGGACGGGCATGCAATAATGGTGTACAAAAATGCCGACTTTCAACTTCACATTGGAAATGCGTGCACCATCGGCTTCTACCAATTATCAAACACACACATCAGAAACAGAGCTGGCACAGTGTCATGGGCCTCGGATACCCCGTCAGAGAGAAAGCCAGCCGCATATATTACACTCGGTGTAGAGTGACAGGACTGTCACAAAGGTAATCATGTAAAAAAGCAAAACCTGCCACCATCAACTTTCCGAATCTCTGAAAAGGGGTTGTTTTCTGCACTGGTTAATGAGGAGCTCACTCTATTCATCATTTCTGGCTTTGTACTCTTGGGAGCGGGTTATCACGACGATCAAACCAGAGCTATAAAAGACTAGGAAACATTTAGTTTTCAAAAATAATGGCTTACAACCCGAGTAAATCAAAAAAGCAAGGGAGGAAATAAACTAGACAGTTAACACGCCAGCTGGAGGTGCTTTATAGCTGGGTCTCGACAGTGGTTTGCAAGCTGGAGTATTGCAGATGATGAAAAGAATCGAAGTCTTCAACACATACAGGCCAGAGATAATGACAAGATCTTGGAACAAAACAGGACTTCTAATGTCATCTCTGCTTTCAGGACTGGTCACTTGTTTGCTTATAGGAGCAGAGGAACATATAGCAGCATTTAAAACCTGTGTAGTGAACCATTTTCTTTTAAAATGGTTCTTAAATATTATTTATTTGCAAGGAGGGAGACAGAGATAGAAAGGAGAGAGAGGAAAGAGACAGAAGAGATAGACAGAGAAAGAGAGAGAGAGAGAGAGAGAGAGAGAGAGAGAGCATGCCAGAGCCTCTTTCCATTGCAAATGAATTCTAGAATGTGCCACTTGTCAATCTTTGGCTTTGCATGGGTACTGGAGAATTGAACCCACGCCATCAGGCTTTGCAAACAAGTATCTTTAACTGCTGAGCCATCTCTCCACCACAAGGAAATATAGAACAATTACCTCTTCTCCATCTTCTTTCAAAACACCACACACACACACACACACACACACACACACACACACACACACACACAGTCTTCTGAAGCAATTATATCTAAATTGATTACTAAATTACATTAATTGAAATGAACTTCACTGCTTAAAGTTGATCTTTGCTATTAATATTGTCATGGAAAATAAAGCTATTTCCAGAAAGCTGAAAACAGAGATTTGTTTTTCATCTGGGATTCATTGACAGAACTCTGAAACACAACAAGGAACTCGGATTGTGTGCTTCTAATTTTCTGTGAAGAGGTCTCATTGATCTCAGCAGATTCCCACGGGGGTCAGAGACCCCTTCAGGGCTCTAAGCAAAAGGTCCTCTAATTGTCTCCGTAAGACCTTAGAGTTTCAAGGAAATCCTATTTCATTCTAGCTGGGCACTTGTAGGACTTTCTGCTGACATGGGTAGGAGAACAAACATAAAGGACCATGGGCTGAGGTCTTTCCCTGCCCCCCCTCCACTTGCATGCCACAGGCTCTGAAGCTGTGTGCACATGTGTGGTGCTTAGAATGAGATGTTCTCCCATAGCCTAGTGTGTTTTGAATAATCAACCCCTCACTGGTGACAATTTGGGAGGTGGAGCCTTGCTGGAGGAGGTGTGTTGCTAGGGGCAGGCTTTGGGGTGTTATAGCTCCAGTGTTCCTCCTGCCAAGCTCAACTCCTCTTGTCCTTTTCTGACAGCTGCTGTGGCAAGATGTGATATCCAGCCTCTTCTCTACCATCCTTTCCCTGCCATCATGAGGCTTCCACTGAGGCTGTGAGCTGAAATCAACCCTTTCCTCCCATCAGCTGCTTTGGGTTGGGTGTTTTATCCTGGCAACAGGAAGTTAACTGCAACGACATATTTTGGATTTCAGCTTCACAGGTTGTGGGACTTTGGCCAAATCAATTTCCTCTATTGACTTGTTTTTCCACCTGTAAGTTAATTCCTGTTTCTTAAGGCATCTGTAGGGATTCAATGTGATAATGAGAAAATGCATGGATGACACTCCCTGACTGTAAACTCTGGCATCAAAAATGCTTCAAAATTCAGGCTTTGGGGTCCCATAAATATAGTAATATATTCCTAACCTGTATCTCTCATCCATCCATCTATCTATCTATCTATCTATCTATCTATCTATCTATCTATCTATCTATCTATCTATCATCTCTCTCTCTCTATCTATCATCTCTCTATCTATCTACCATCTATCCATCTATCTATCATCTATTTATCTATCTACCATCTATCCATCTATCTACCATCAATCTATCTATCTATCTATCTATCTATCTATCTATCTATCTATCTATCTATCATCTATCAGTCTATCATCTATCACCTATCTATCTAATCTATCTATCTATCTGTCTGTCTCTCTAGTCTATCATCTTCTATTTAATTTATTATATATGTACATACTTAAAATTTTTATTTATTCATTTATTTTACTATTTTTTGAGGTTAGCATACACAGTAGTGGGTTTCATCATGTCATCTTCATACATATGTTTCATTATGCTTTGTTCCTCCTCCTCTGCCCTCATTTTCTCCCTTCCAGCTGCCTCCTTTCTTGTCCCCACTTAGGCTTTTTTCCCCCACAGGTAACCTATCTCTCTATTTCTCACCTTCCTCAAGATTTCTTCCTCCCCTCTCATGATCACCTTTCTAGTTTGAGGACCTACAAACTCATATGCATACATCAGCACACACATATAAATACATAATTTAAAATTTATGAACCTGTGTACAGTTAATAGCACTAGCATCAACTATAATCAAATGCCTGAACTCACACAGCAACACTGTATGAATATTTACATTAAAAGGCTTGGGACAGGTTTAGCTACAGTATCATGTCAACTCAGGACAAACTGAACCAAAAATGTTCAGTTTGAATGTCTTTTGGACTTCTTGAATTGAGACAAAGAAATTATATACACTTATCTTTTCTCCATATGCTGTAGTTAATGATATTTGAGGATTAGTGAAAAAGATATTGACTTATAATGGATTTTCAAATCTTATTCTACATGTAGGCATCTTAATATTGACAATTTTGTTTATGTATATAATATATTCTAATATAAGCCCCTCTCATTAACTCCTCTTGACCCCCCCCCATTTCCCTTGTGCTGAACTCCGTCTTCCCTTTACTACTTTGGAGCTGAATTTCTTTGCTCCCCAAGATCCCAATTCTTCCTCAGTGTGGAGTCACCATCTCTGGCTTGTCACCTTATTTACCTTTCATGGTATTAACACCAACTTTGCCCCATGGTTGATCCCGCCACCCACGCATGCCTCTCACCTTCGAGTTCATTCTGTGCTCTGCTTGGCCACTGGGTCCCTTCTCTTACCGATGCTCTGGGCAAAGAAGACACTTTGCTTTTCTTCGTTTTGTGCTAAACTCCCACTTGCTTGCAGGGCACCTCTATGCCAAGGGCCGTGTGCTGTCTAAGATATTCTGGAGGTGATCACAATTCCTCCTGGTTCTGTGGTCGGTTCATTAGTCAGTAGAGAACTCTTTGTTGGAGATGAGGGGACATACCTGGGTCCCATTCAGGTGTGCCTGAGAGCAACTTCTCAGCCACCAACAATGACGCATAAAAGCCACTTGAGGACAGCACTCCTAACTCCTCCTTCCCAGACAGAGCATCAACGTAACAGCTGAGAGGGACACTTCCATGGTGGCATTCATGGCAGGTGACAGCTGTTGAAGACTGTCCACATTATACTACACCACTATAGACATCTCCAAGTTTAACACTGGCATGACTGGAAAAAGCATGAGCAGACATATGAAGGTCTGACTTCTAGTTCTTTCTCAATACCTTGTGACCTTGGGCAAGTTTCTTAAACTTTTCTATGCCTCATCTCTAAAATGGAATGTGGGGCTGTCTGTGATTAGAAGCTGTTCCAATAAATACTCACTTGGGACCATTCCGAAAGCCTTCCTTTAGCCATGTGGGGACCCTTGAAGAGTAGGGACATGTCCTTTCCTTGTATTTATTTCCAGCACATGTTCAGATACACAGCAGATGGATAAAGTAATGGGGGATGTTTTCATCTGTAAGCTCTGAGCACATCTCTAGCTCCTTCTGATTCCTACATCTACAATAGAATGAGAGATGAGCAGGGGGAGGCGCCTGTCACGACTTCTTTTTTTTTAGAATACATATATATATATATATTTATTGTCCATAATGAGTTACATTATTTAGTGGGCAAACAATGAGTTGTTATCCCCAATTCCCCGCTGCTCTCCCCTCCCCAATCCCCTGGATAACCTCCTCCATGGGTCGTCTGGATCAGTCCTTGCTCTCACCACTTCTTGATCTAAATTAGCCTATTCTCCTCAGATATGAAGAATGAAAAATGGAATTAGATGGCCATGAGATCTTCACTCATTTCTGTTTTCTATTTTTTGGATGTATATGCCTGTGTGGCATGCATGTGTATGTATCCTTTGCTTTCCACCTGATTTTTTCTTTTCTTTTGAGACAAAGTCTTTCATTGGCTTGGAGCTCACCAGTTAGGCTAGGCTAGCTAGCCACTCCTAGGGATCCTTTAGTCTCTACCTCTCCAGTGCTGGGATTACAGGTCACACCACCCTCCCTGGCTGCTCCTTGGTGCTGGGGATGTAAACGCTGATCCCCATACAGTAAGTATTTTACTGACTGAGCCATCTCTTTAGCCTCTGCCTTTTATTTTAATGAAACTTTACATTTTATAGTCTAATTTGCCCTAATAACTAGAATGAAAAGAAATACTTAAAAAAATCTCATCAATGTAGTAAAGGGACTAATTGGAAATTGAAAGTTCAGCAAAAGGGAAATAGAAAGAGGGGGTCAGGAGAAGTTAATAGGAGGGGATTATATCAAAATATATCATATATATGAACAAAATTGTCACTATTACGATGCCTAAATTTAGAGTAAGATTTGAAAATCTATTATAAGTCACTATTTTTCACTAATCCTCAACTATCATTAACTAGAGCTTAATTGAATCCTAATGTCTCCTCGTGTTCAAGAAGATTCTAGAAACCAAGCCCTGAAAGGATTTGTTGAATCTTTCTCATGGGTTCTAGAAATGAAGACAGAGTTGATGAGGAAGCATGGTCAGGCAGGAAGGTCCTGAGTTATTCCCTCACTGCCTTACAATAGAGAAGACCTCCAGCTTGTTAAGGTGCAAAGCTGTGATGCTGTGTGTTGAGCTTTTTCAATTAACCTTAGTTCTTTTCTTCACAAAAGGAGCACCAGGTAGAGGCTTGGCCAGTGTGACATGCTGTAGTTCTTGGAAGGAAGGTCACCATGATACCCTACAAAGGTTCCTTCGAGTGCTAAATGTCCATGGTTCCAACACGTGCTCTAGCACTACCTGAGTGGTATGTAGGGTTTTGGCAAGTGATCTTCATTTTACTTTCTGTTGGATGCTTATTTTTGTTAGCTCTTAAAGAAATTCAGGGGTGTGTGTGTGTGTGTGTGTGTGTGTGTGTGTG
>PVHP010049756.1:0-11995 GCA_004024765.1 Zapus hudsonius
CTCTCCCCTTTCTCTTTTCTTCTTCTGTAATGCTTTCTCTCCAGGCACACCGCCTAGGCTGACAGGTTGAATCTTGCCATGCAGTGCATGTGTTTATTTCTAGCCTGTAGATTTTGCACGCAGCACGCTATTTGTAGGATTCATGGCCAACATTTCAAGTTCCCCACCTGCAGCCCCAGCAGCAAGGCTTTAAGAAGTGTTCCTATGGTGCCAGCCTCGCTGTTCCGAGGTTGCTTGCCGTGATGCTGCTTCGGGCTTGTTGGGCACCTGGATGGTGGCGGCTCTCCGGCATGAGCGCACCGCTTCCTTCTCTTCCTGTGCTGAAGTGTCCACACCGTGGGGACTTCAAGAACTAAGCCAGGCCTTCTAACTCCTTCCACTCCCAACCCACTTCCACCCAAGACATTTGCATGCAACCCAGGTGGATAGGTAGATGAAATAGGTGTACAAACCAAAGATTTATTGATAATTAATTATAAATGCATTTTAAGACAACTCTTGGGCGTACATACAGTCTTACTGTTCCTTAAAGGTAAAGCAAATTTGCATATTAATGAGATGAGCGTTCTCACTTATTTTCACATCAATATTTAAAACCTTGGCTTAATAGCTCATATTAAAAGACACTGAGTGTCTCAGTGTTCAGAGTTGATCCATCAGGCTGGCCTGAAACTGTATGTAGTCTAGGATGACCTTGAGTTCCTAATCCTCCGGCTCCACTTCTCAAGGGCACCACTATTACTGGTTTGTGTGGTGCTGGGGTTGAAACTTGAGCCGTCTGTGTGGCCAGCTCTCTACCTGAGCTGGGCTTGCTAATCCGTTGGCTTGATTTCATAGTTGCCAGGGCTGAGAAGGCCGCTTCATATAAATATGAAGTTCAGAATGGCAGAAATATGCCTAGTGCCCAGAAATGGCTGGAAATTCTATTGTAATGTCAAGCCAAAATTCATTTCATGATATTTTAAAACTAAAATTCAAGGTAGCCGGCTGAATAGGAAGTTTTAGAATCAAGCCTTCTAATCTGATCTAAGCCACAGTGTTGCTAACTTGGATATACGTGCTGAGGACCGATGATAGGGAATCCTGAACGTCTGCTTTCTGTACTTCAGCCCTTATGTTTCCAAGGGAGTAGAGCACTTGGTGTGCTTGCTCAGAATAGTGCATTTCAGAACCAGCCCTAGCGTTCACTCTGGGCACAGGCATTGCAGGCGGCATCGGTGTGACAAGGCACTGGGAAAAGTGGGCATTCACTGAGGCACGCAAGTCACATGAGGACACCGGTGAGCAGCACCAGAAACACCTCGGATGCATCTGTTTTGAACCTAATGACCAAAGGTCATTCCGTACTCCAAAGCCTGAACTGTTTCTGGTTGCCAAGTTTTTCTCAACTCCTGAGGTTCAGTCATGCAACCTTCACCTTCTTCACAGCTTAAGAAGCTCTGAGCTACCAAAATGGAAGAACTGAAATGTTCATTGAAGCAGCCACCTGTGGCTAGCTGGGCACCCAAGGTTTTCATGACTCGGGCCCAGGACTCCTGCACTAACCTGTCACCTTACACCTCTGTCCTCATGGTGCATGCCACTTGTAAAGTAACCACACTCTCACAGCAAAGCACTGGGTCACCCACCCAAGGACGAGGACAAGGACGAGGACGAGGAGGCACAGATCTGTTTTCCTTTTCTTTCTTTTTCTTTTTCTTTTCTTTTTTTTTTTTTTTGTTTTTTTCGAGGTAGGGTCTCACTCCAGCCCAGGCTGACTTGGAATTCACTATGTAGTCTCAGGATGGCATTGAACTCATGGTGATCCTCCTACCTCTGCCTCCCAAATGGTGGGATTAAAGGTGTGGGCCATCACGCCCGGCCTTTTTTGTTTGTTTGTTTTTTGTTTTCTTTGTTATGCCCAGTTTAGGACTGGGTGAGAAGCAGGAAACACAAGCTAGGTGCATAACTGAACTTGAAGGCGGGGATCTTTGTTATTTTCTAGGGCTACATGTTCAATGTTTTGTCAGCAGCAAGTAAAAGGATAATTGGATTTATGTATTTATGTGTGTGGGTTTTTAAAATAAATACAAATTAAGCTGCTTTACTTATTGTGACCATATATTTTGCTTATTTATTTGTGAGGACAGAGAAGGAGAGAATGTGTGTATGGGTGCACCCAGAGCCTCTTTGCTGGTGCAAAATTCACCACTTTGTACATCTGGCTTTATGTGGACACTGAGGAATCAAATATGGGTCAGCAGGCTTTGCAAGCAAGTGCCTTTAACCACTGAGCCATTTCCCCAGCCCAGAGTTCTGCTTTGATATGCTCATTTGGCTAGGGTTGTTTTTGAATCTCATGAAAATAAATACATACTTATATTAAAACCTTTTTATTGATAGCTTCTATAATTATAGACCATAAACCATTATGCGTCCCTTACCACCCTCCATCATAAGTTTGTAACTTTAAGGAGGTGTCACCTCGGGCAGATCCTAGAGTCCAGCCCTAAGGTGTTTCCGGGGACAGATCTGGAATTCCAGCTATACATATGCAGACAGCAGTCTGAGCTCTACCTGGAGTTCCTGTGGTTTAGCTGCTTGAGTGTGCATGCTTTTGGAGTTGCTGGTGGTGGTTTTTCTCTCTCTGCTTGGATCTGTAAGCTTCAAGTAAATCCCTTCTTCCTCCTATAAACTACCTGTTTGGAGGTTCATCTCAGCAGTGCGAGCTGTCTGCAACAGAGAATAAAAGAAAGAGAGTAAGTATGGGTGGGCCAGGGCCTGCTGCCCCTGAAAGTGAACTCTAGACACATGCTCCACTTTGTGCCTCTGGCTTTGTGTGGATACTAGGAACTCGAACCCAGGTTGGCAAGCTTTGAAAGCAAGTACCCCTGATCCACCTCCCAGCGCTGACATTTCTTAATACCTCTGTGCTTATGCAAGATCAGGGATCTTTGGAAAGTCATGAGTGGTTAGAGCCATGTCCCCAAGTGCTTTTACTCAGAAGTAACTTGAGTTGGTGGAGAAGGATAAAAGTCCCATGTAATTAAAAGTTGGGACTTTAATCCCAGTTACTATCAGGTGTGGCTACCCAGTTAATTAGGGCTGACTTTAGAACAATCTTAGGCTTATCATTAACCACAACAGAATCTTTAATAAATAAAATAAATAAACAGAAACACAATTTACTCAATCTATGCGAGTCTCTGCATTTGATCAAGATTTCAGGTATTGTAAGTCTTCTTATACAGACATTGGTTTTAGGGAGGGATCTGAGAGCATATGAAGGTTTATAGATACCGAGGTTTTGGTGAAATGAGAGGTTGTTTCATGAAGGTAGAGAACAGAACTAGGGAAAATGCAGAGTGCTGGCTGTTGGCTGGACGCTGCGAAAGCTCCTTGAACTTGATGTGTAATGTACAATAATGACAGGATGACTTAGGCTCTAGGATTTGATAGCTTGTTGAGTATAGGAAAGTCACAGTCCTGAGCTAGGTGTCATTCAAAGGATCTCAGCAATCTGCCAGGAAGGGAAGGGTGCTCTGGGGATCACGTCGGACACCGTTTTCATCCTTTGCTGACGAATGAGGAGAGTAACGAACATGTCCGAGTCCCAGAGCATGCGCATAGGCGTAGCCATCTTCCTCAAACAACATACATAGTTTCTTAGAGGAATTTCTTTCCTTCTGTGAGGGAGAGTCTTGGGCTGGGGAGACGACTCAGCGGGCAAGAGCTCTTGTTGCTCCCACATGAGGACCTGAGTTCGATCCCTGGCACCCACACATGCCTGTAACCCCCACTGCTGGGGTGGGGCAGGGGTTATCCCTGGGGGAGGCTGGGTAGCCAGTATAACCCTAAAACAGGGAGCTCTGGGTTCAGTGAGAGATCCCATCTCAGGGAAATAAGATGGAAGAGCGACAGAGCACACACGCATGTGCACACCGCACACACAGACACGCAAAAGAAAAATAAAAGAACTTCTTGAACATTGAAGAATGTTAGCGATCAAGACATCACATTTGTGATTGAAGGCAGTCATCCCACATCGCCACCAACTAGAGACGCCTTCTGTTTTTCCTGTCTCATTCTAGGTGCTTTTCTAGACGATGACCATAGAGGACCGTCCAGACGACCCACTGGGAGGAAGTCCTTTGACTGGAAGATACCCGCTCCTGCTTCCAGGTTCTGACACTCCGGTTATCTTCTCCATCTCCGCAGCGCCAATGCCTTCGGACTGTGGTGCGTACACTTTCTCTGCTCTCTGGGAACTGGGGTGTCCACACTGTCTGCTTTCTGGGAACTGGGGTGCGCACACTCTCTGTCTGCCCTCTGGGAACTGGGGTGTGTATACACTATCTGTCAGATCTCTGGGAACTGGGGTGTTTATACTCTCTTTGCTCTCTGGGAACTGGGGTGTTTATACTCTCTTTGCTCTCTGGGAACTGGGGTGTGTATACTCTCTCTGCTCTCTGGGAACTGGGATGTGTATACTCTCTCTGCTCTCTGGGAACTGGGATGTGTATACTCTCTCTGCTCTCTGGGAACTGGGATGTGTATACTCTCTCTGCTCTCTGGGAACTGGGGTGTGTACACTATCCTATGTCTGTTCTCCATGAACTGTAGTATATTACATGTTTCTGTTTGCTTTCTGGGAACTGTGATGTGTTAAGTGTGTTTTCTATGAACTGGCAGGACTTCTCTCATATGCTCTCTTTGTACTTCTAATTTTTCTGAAACCATTTGCTATGATTTTTATAAAACTACCAAACTTTCTTTTTCAAAAATACAATTGCTTATTACAGTACTGCCTATCAAGCTAAATGCTGTAATTTTCCTGTCAGCATTTTTTATTATGTAAAAAAGTTAATTTTAAGCACTATCATAGATTTAGAGAATATTATTTTTAGAACGTAATGGTGCTTAGACATCTAGTATTTTTCTGCTATTGATGTATTTATTTTGCTTAAATATACTTGCTAAAAAAATCCATGTACTTAGGCAGAGAGGCAGGAAGAGATCTTCCCTGGGGGGGCGGAAGGAGATTTAAACTGGTCCATTTAATTTTCCTGTGGTAAAGCATCAATTTAGAAATGGTCCAGTTTTTTTTTTTTTGCTGACTTATTTCACCAGGATACATACACACACACGTGTGTATATTTTCATTTTCCACTTTAACATTTTCAGACATGTACATAACGTATTTGATCTTATTTCCCCAAATATCCTCTCTTCTCCCTCTTCTCTCCCATTAACGCCCTCCTTCCGCATTAGTTCTCCTCTTTCATGCTTTTTCAAAATCAAGCCCATTGAGTTAAATTAGGGTTGCTGCATGATCATGTGTGGAGAGTTATTTACTATGCAACGGGCAGCTTGCAGTGTCAGCAGCACGATGAACCTGACTCCCCTCTGCCAGCCTCCACTCTGGGAGGTGTGGGGTGTCCTATGTCCTCCCTGTGACCTCCTGCAGGAAACCACGGCAGGTCATGGCTGTATCCTGTGCAGAAGGCAGCATTGCAAATATCCTCCCCCTCATTCTCCTGCTTTTACATTCTTTTTATGTTTGTTGCTTCTCTTATATTCTTTTTTAAAATTAAATATATTTTTTATTGATAATTAGATACATTTTATGAGCCAATCTTGTGATGGTACTCCATTTCTCTACTCCCAGTCCCCCACCCACTGGGGACCCTCCTCAGTGGGCATACTGGATCAGTCCATGGGGTAGGGGGTTATGAATTGCACAAGAGGTAGCCAGGTTCTCCCCCCTCCCCGCCGTTGTGTGTTATTGCTGAGGGGGGGAGCAATGTCTCTGGATATTCTCTCCCTCCATGGCTCTTATAGTTTCTGTTTTTCTTATATTCTTTTCAAAAATATTTTTATTTCTTTGCATGGAGGGAGGAAGGAGGAGAGAAAGTGAACACCAGGGCTTCTAGCCACTGCAAACGAACTCCAGATGCATGCACCACTTTGTGCATCTGGCTTTACATGGGTTCTGGGGAATCAAACCTGGGCCAGTAGGCTTTGCAAACAAGTGCCTTTAAGCCCTGAGCCATCTCTCCAGTCAGCCCCTGCTCTTACATTCTTTGCACTCCCTCTTCTGTAAGGTTCTCTTGCCTTGGAGAAGGTGGTCTGGGCACAAGGCATCATTTGATCTCTGCAGTATTACCAGCTGTACCTCTCTGCTGTAACCACTGTCCACATCAACCACTGTTGAGGAGGAAACTTGTGGGGTCGAGGCTTTAAGCAGGACTCACCCCTGGGAACAAATACAGATGTTTAGAAGGTCACATGGCCGGTTTGCAAGCTGTCCACTTAGCTAACCAGGGGTAGGTTCCCTCCTAGGGCCTATGTGCTGAGCCCCAGGCTTTGACCAGGTTTACAGTATCAGGCATGGAAACCCTCCTGTGGAGCAGGCCTCAAACTCAATGAGAAAGCAGCAAGTTACTCCCACAACTTACCGGGATATATGTTATCAGGTAGTTGATAAATGAAACAAACAAATTCAGGGGTAAGTTTGGTAGCACTGTTACATTTCCGGGTCACCATTTCAGATTATCTTTATAGGTAGGGCTAATGCAGTTTTTAGACATCAGTAAAGTCCTAGAAATCCTTTGTCTCCAAGTGTCCTTCCTTGTGTCGAGAGTCTGCTCCAGTTAACCCACAGCACCATCTAACGTGGCTAAGACTTGTGCACGCTGGAGCTTGCCTGCAGTGTCATCCAAGCCTGAGCGGAGGCTTTGGACCTGTCCGGAGTCCTGGCAGTCACCACTTCTCTCCCTTGGTGTCCAGTTGTTTCTGATGGAGGGGCAGGTGGGACCCCCATTCCTCCATCTTGAAAGAGACATCTTCCCTCTGTTGATTGAAACCTTGTTTTCTGCATGGAAGTTTACATTTTGATAGTCATGTTATCGTATCGCATAGTGATTAGGGTGAGGGCATTGATCCCGATGCATAGCTACGTGTTTGGGGCAGATTGCTTATTGTCTGTCTCCTTTTGTTTCTTTAATAAAACGAGAATGATCTGAGCACCTACCTCGTGCAGTTGTTATGAGGTTCAAATAAGTTAGCACACATGAAGTTTATAGAAGAGTCTCTGGTACCTTTTAAACACTTTCTAAGTATGGCATTATTGTGAAATGAGCTGTCTGCTCTTTTCTATTTGCATATATTTAATTACTGCTTTAGCACTTACTGAGCAAGCTTTCTTCCCCTGCTCCCAGGGCCCTTATATTCTCCTTCACTCAAGAGTCCTTGCTTTTCCCCGGCGTCTACTTGCCAGATCTTTGCCAAATGCATGCGGTTCCTCATATAGTAGCAACGGCATCACACGGGTCTTGTTAGACATGCAGGCTCAGCTTGCCCAAGAGGTTCACGGTCAGAGTCTCCACGTCAGAAGCCGGGGGCTCTTCCTGTCCACGTTAATGCTGAGACGCTCTGGCACAGGATGGGAACCTCCTGTCTCCTCTCACCAACAAACCCTGGGGAAAGTTTTGATCAGGATCGAAATTACTTTAAAGCATATTCATCAGAGAACTGACAGCTCTTATCCCAGCTTCCCAAGCGCTGAGATTCAAGGTGCGAGCCACCATGCCCGGCTCCTTTCTTGAGAGGCAGAAGTCACCGAAATGTGGAAAATAGTCACTGCATCACATATATTACTTATAACCACCACCGGTATAATCAAATGTATTAGCATCCTGCCAGAGTTATGTTTTTCGTTGAAAGAAATCCAATTTCCTCTATATTTCTTTCTAGTCCCATTCCCCTTGGTCCCCAGAGGCAGCTGCTAGCTTCCACTTCCTTCGAAGATTGCAGAGCCCTTGTTTACCTTGCTTCCTATCCAAGGGTCTGTAAATACTGGGTAGCATTGTTTAGTGTATTAACAGTTTTATGAAAGAGACTGTCTGTATCAGCCACGCAGTCTATTCGCTCACACGGCTTTCGAGACCATCTCTTATGAACACACGACTTAGACACCTAACTTATTCATTGGATTGTAACTAAGCTTAGAGGTCGCTGACACCCCACCCCATCTGTCCCTCTGAACAGGCGTTTTTCTGTACTGGGGTAACCAGTGCTAGAGTGAGCTCTTGCAGGACACGAGCCGCACCGGCTGTCCAGATCTAGAGACATTTCTGCACGAGGAGTGCCCGGTGCTCACAAAGGTGACCAGTGAGTGGGGGAATGAACGAGAACAAAGCAAAATCCATTAACTACTCTTGTTTCTTTTCTTTTTTTCTTTTTGGTTTTTCGAGGTAGGGTCTCCCTCTAGCCCAGGCTGACCTGGAATTCACTCTGTAGTCTCAGGGTGGCCTTGAACTCACGGCGATCCTCCTACCTCTGCCTCCCGAGTGCTGGGATTAAAGGCGTGCGCCACCACGCCCGGCTCCCCATTAATTACTCTTGATTAGAAACACGCCTGGATTCACGTGCAGCAGCTGCAGGTGCTTCTCCAGGTTCAAACCCGGTGGTTTTCCCGAATCTTCTCAGTTGAATGGACAATGTGTGTGTCTCTTTGGTATTTCTGCCACTACCAGGTTCCTTTTTGCTTCGGGCATGTGAAGCGTGCCAGCCGGGTCTCCACCATCCTCGGAAGACTCTTGTTCATGGAGATGGCTAGCCAAGCAGCGACCACTTCAGAGTTTAAGACTCGAGGATGAAGTGCACAGGAGAGACATCAGAAGGCTGACACTCGGGCTTAGGGGAGGGGAGGGCCCTGCCGCCAGGGTGCCCATCGACCCAACCCGAACCAGCCGAAAGAGCAAGTGGGTCGTAGTTACATCCAGCTTGGACCTGTCCAGTTAGTCTGCATTTTCTGGAAAATGTGCCTTGGGATTTCATGTTCCTGAGTCACCGACCAGCATGGCACGTATTAGAATCCCACGTACTTCTCTTCCTTTCTTATGTCTAAATAGTCTAAGGCTGTGTGGCGTCTCATACAGTTCTGGCTAAAGACTGTAAAGTTCTTGTAATGGATAAGGCCGGTTCCAGTGAGGTTCAGGCACACTCTTGTTGCCTTTTCTGGCAAATTCTCAGGCTTAAATATTTGGAACATAGTGTCTTTTGGAGGCAGGTTACAGTTCCTTGGACCTGGTGGAAATTCACTTTCACACTCTACCTCAGTGCTTTTTCTCCTGCCCATAGCACATCAACTACATGTGGGGATGTTTCTCTCAGGAAGTGGTGTGGCAGCCAAGCTTCTACCTAGTTGATGGCTACATGGTGTTAGTGGTCAGGTATTTAATGCAGGACATTTCTCTGGAAACAGTAAGATGAAGGCGAATAGTCGGGACCAGTCCAGGGGATTCTAGACTGGCACTTGACGTCCAGATGGCGAAGTGGGCATGGAGCTCTCACCAGCTGGATCTTCCTTGTTTGCAGCTGAGTGTCCTTGGTGATGTTTGTTATCCAGGTTCTGGTAAACTGAGTAGCTCAGGCAGCAGGCAGCATCAAGGTCGTTCATGAAGGTCATGTATGAACTGTCGTGTGACATCTCTGAATTTCATGAAGGTCATCCGTAAAGTTCACATCGTTTCCCAGCTCCGCTTTTACAGAGTGGGGAGAGGGCAGTTTTCGGGAGTTGGAATGTTATTTTGGAGACTCCTAGTCAGATACTGGAGGAACTGGAGGATCACAGGATCCAGTCACGGTTACAGGTAGATAACAAAACCTCAGAGACATGAACAGGACAGAGTCTGAGATTGGGTCCACTGTAGTTTCTACTGAACACTTTTCCTTCCTATCATCACCCCATTTTCCACAATTAGCTTGTAAAAGAAATGTATGCTAATCAAACTCATGCAAGTACATCAAGAACAGTGGTTCTGTGCCCATTCTTAAATACGACGCTCCTATCAAAGCTTTGATGATTTCCAAGGGGCTTTGGTCCTCATAGGGGATCCCAGATCCAGTTAAGGGTTACCTGCCTCTGAGCGGATCTCTTAGCCAATTAACAAGCTGTTGATTACCCACCTGGGTTTAGTGCCACCATTGCACTGGTGAGCACTTCTTGTCGTTGCTGGTCTCTGCCAGTCTTCATCATTCTCGTAGCATCATTCCGAGCGGTGTCCAGCCCCCGGATGGTAGCATGTGCAGTGCTGGAAAGGCTTACACGAGCTGCCAGGGGAATTGACCACAGATATTGCGAGAAAGCAGAGGTCGTCCATATACAACACTTAATTTTTGAGACGGGGTCTCTCGTTCAGTGTTGTGCTTTCCAGGCTGGTTGGGGGCAGCAGGGGGCTTCTCCTGTCTCTGCCTTGCCATCAGTGAGCATGCGCTGGTATTGCCGAAGCCCACTGTTGCGGTCAGCTTTCTAGTTGCTGCGCAGAAAGAACCCAAGCAAAGGCGGCTTGTGGAGGAATGGGTTTATTTGGCTTACGGACTCGAGGGGAGACTCCATCCTGGCAGGGAAAACGATGGCATGAGCAGAGGGGTGGACATCACCTCCGCCACAGCACTGCAAACAGCAGCAGGAAGGTGTGCCAAACACTGGCAAGGGGAAGCTGGATTATAACCCCATAATCCCACCCCTGACAACACAGCTCTACTGAGGTTCTAATTCCCGAATTGCCATCAGCTGAGGATCGATCTATCAGAACACATTCATTTGTTTGTGGGGGACACCTGGATCAAACCATGACACCCACCTTGCCTTCTGGATTTTCCATGGGGGCTGGGGATCTGAACACGGCGAGCACTTTACCCACTGAGCCGCTCCCCAGCCCAGATTGTTTGCTTTTTAGAAGCTTGTACGTACAAATCAAAGAACACATTACATTGTGGCTGAGAGGTTCAGGGACCTTATATTGTTTTAGTTTTATTATTTAATTTTTTAACTTTTTATTGACTTCCATAAATATAAACAATATACCATGATTCTTTTTTTTCTCTCAGAGGTACCCCTAATTTGGACTATTTTATCGAAGTTAAAGGTTTCTCAAAGCAATTCTTGTAATTCCAAGTTACCCTTTGTAAAGTTGCGCCTCTTTTTCCAAACGGAACAGGAGCTGCTGATTTTGGATCAAATGGAACCCATCCTTGCTTTAGACTCAATAGTGTGTTCTGGTTTTGTTAAAAAATTAAGACAGGCTGGCCTCAGACTCACTGTGTAGCCCAGGCTGGCTTCAGACTCATAGTGTAGCCCAGGCTGGCTTCAGACTCATTATGTAGCCCAGGCTGGCCTCAGACTCATTATGTAGCCCAGGCTGGCCCCAAACTCACTGTATAGTCCAGGCTGGCCTCAGACTCACTGTGTAGCCCAGGCTAGCTTCAGACTCACTGTGTAGCCCAGGCTGACCTCAGACTCACTGTGTAGCCCAGGCTGGTCTTGAGCTCCTTCTCTGAGTGCTAGGATTACAGGCACATGCCAACCACCCAGGTTCTCTAAGGTCTGAACTGTGGGAAGTCCTGTTTTCCAGCAGCTTCTCCGGGAGCTGTGCTCTGGTCCTTCCTGTTGGAGCTGAGTAGGGAAGGTGTCAGCAAAGGATGCTGACAGAGCCCTGTCCCCCCACCGCACCTATCCTGGGCTCTGTGCCTCGATTCATCTTTTGTTATCCCATCTCTCAAAGGAAGAGCTACATGTATGTGGCATGATTTTGGAGAATACTTAAAAATCCAAAGAAGGAAAACTTAAGAACCTCTGATTCCCAGTACCTGTGTCGGCCACCACCCTCAGGCAGGCAGGCTTGGTTTCCACCCAAGTGCCTTTGGCCAGCTTGGAGCTGTTTTTTTTTTTTCCATTTGCATATTTTTTTCTTAAACATATATTTATTGTCCATAATGAGTTACATTATTCAGTGGGCAAACAATGAGTTGTTATCCCCAATGCCCCCCTCCCCATCCCCAATCAGCTGGATATCCTCCTCCGTGAGCCATCTGGATCAGTCCTTGTGGCAGGGGACCCTGGATAGCCTAGTACTCAGCCCGGTCCTCCTGGCCCAAGTGTGTTGAAACTGAAGGGTGCCATGCCTCTGGATAGTCTCCCCCACCATGGCTCTCACAATCTTTCCGCCCC
>PVHP010049758.1:0-12067 GCA_004024765.1 Zapus hudsonius
TATATATATATATATATATATATATATATATATATATATATATATATATATATATATATATATATATATATATATATATATATATATATATAATCTGGTAACAGTTTTTTTAACCTGAAGTACTCCTGCAATATATAGTCAAGTTTAAAGAGTTTATCATCATGGACTTTCTACAAGTATGTGTTTTTCAAAAATAGACATTCAAAATATATGTTTTATAGAGCTACAAAGGACACAGTTATCTCTCAACTGGGCATTTACTCACAAGATTCCTCACTTCAGCACAGACATATTTGCTCAAACATGTTTATAGCAGCTCAATTCATAATAGCTAAGAACTGGAATCAACTCAAATGCCCATCACTTCATGAAAGGATATCAAAGCTGTGGTGCATATACACAATGGAATTCTATTCAGCTATAATGAAAAATGACAATGAAATTTAAAGAAAAGTGGAAGCACTTGGAACTGATCATACTTTACAAACTCACCCAAGAACTGAAAGACAAATGTGGCATATTCTCCCTCATCTGCAGTTCTTAACCAGATTAATCTTGAAGATTAAGCAAAACTGGCAGGTGAATTGAGAGACTGACAAAGGGGATGGAAGGAATTTGAGAGGCCAGGAAGATTGGGTAGGTGGGGTAGATATACACTAATCCAAACCAAAAATGAATTCATATCATAAAATACTTTTATACAGTAGTCTCACAAGGAAGCTGTGGGCATCATCCAATAAAATGGGCTCTGAAGAGGGTCGGAGGAAGCCTAAGCCTAAAACAAATGTTTCTGACCTATAACTCCCCATGCAAATAATTAGTTAATTCCTATACTGGGCTATTTATCAAAGAGACCCATGAGGTCCCCAAAAGAAAACAAGCATATGCCAAAGCCCTTGAATACCTGTCCCAGGCAAAAGATAATACCCTATTGATGAAGATAGGCAGCTTGTTGTCACACAACACCAAATGAAACCAGCTCCCAGATGGTCACCTGTGTGATGCTGGAAGGCATTACATGACCTGCCAGGGAAAATCCGCAGGAAACTAAGAACCCAGACTCCAAAGGAAACTCCCATTAACCAGGTGTCTACAGAGAAGCCACATCGATGGAAATCTTGTTAAATTAACAATATTTGTCTCATTTAACCTATACTGATCTCACACTCCTTTGGAGATTCTGTTTGTATTTTTCATAAGGCAGCGAGAACCGTGGAAAACCTAATTCCAACAACAGCACCTGAGATGTCTGAAACCCAGGCAGGAAATGAAGGACCCTTTACTAATCATATGGGACCTTTGAGGAAGTGGTGAAATGAGCAAGAGACCTACCTCCACTGCAAGTCAGATAACCTATGACAAGGTAATGAAGACAGACACAGATGATACCCAACACAGTCCAAAGCAGAAATCCATAGATTCTTAAGATCTGAACAGTAAAGCAGGCTTAAAACTCACCCACCATGACTTGGGAAATTTTGCAGAAGAGGGGTTGGAAAGACTGTAAGAACCATGGTTGGGGAGAAAATCTGGAGACATTGACCCCCTTAAATACATCACACAAAGAAAAAAGAAAAAAAACTAACTACTTCATGTACAATCATAGCCCCTATCCCATGAATTGGTCCATCAATCCTATTGAAGAGGGTCCACAATGGGTTGGGGACAGGGAAGAGGGAAATGTGGGTAAAATGTATCTAATTATAAACAACAAATAAGTATATACATATATATTGTTAGGTTGGAATTCAGGCAACACCTTGGTCCAGGCAACAGCTTCAAGAGACGTTTCAACACAGTAACCAAAGCCTGCCTCCTGAACAGGAGATAAAGCCCCCCCATCTGCTGTGTCTCTGTCTGGTTGGAGGCACTGACCTTTTGATGCTGAGTTACCTGACCACCTGGCCCCTTCCCCCAAGCTGGACATTCCCTCTTAAAACTCTGACCTTGATCTTGCCTAGTGCTCTCATCCATTTGGGAGATAGCCTGGAGCTAGGGGGTCCCTTTCCTCCTATTAAAGTCTTTCCTTTCAGAGTGGTCTCTTATGGTGGACATATATGTTTTAATGCTTTTATATGAAAACATAAATTTTAGAAATATACCAGTATATATTATCTAATAAATAGAGAAGTAGAGGAAAAGACTAAGTACCCAGGTCAATATACTTATTTCAGGAAAACATACATAAAATTAATAGCAGAGACACTAGATAACTACAGGGTTTTATACTGGTGATTCTTGTTTAAATATAGTAATAAAAGTAAAAATTACTTCATTTCTTGGCTGAATTCATAAATATAAATAAATAAGAAACTATTGTGATGGGTCAGGAAGCTCCATAGACACCTGCCCCTTGAGTGGGAGGTGTCTCTAGCCAGAGCCCCAACCTAGGCACTAAGACTTATTGGTCAGGTATGAACCAACCAATGGTCTCCCTGCCCACCTGTTGCAGGAAATACTGACTGAACAGCTAATCTGCTCTCTCTTTTCCACATGGCAGTCTAGCAGAAGGGCCTCTGAATCTCCTGGCCTTAGATAGGAAAGGCCTAACCAAACACACCTAATGGCTGGGGTGGTGGAAGGCTCTAGATTTTTCCCTCATGAACCTCTCCTCGTGATGGGAGCCCTCTGTTATCTTTTCTTCTTCAGCTTGTTTAGCTGAACAGCATAAATTCTATTAAACTCTGACATGTGTTTTGCCCATACTTGTGGCTGGAGAACTCTGTAACTCCCCATGTTCCCTTAAATAATAAAGTCTCCCACTATACCTTATTATCTTGTTGTCTATGATTTTAATTCTTTAACTTATTGCTGGGAGTTATCTAAATTCTAACCCCTAGCTCACCCCATTTCACTATGAATATGGCTAATCAAGTAGAATTATGATTTGACTAAATATGACTTTCTTTTCTGAGTTTCTTCCAGAAACAGCATAAATCAATGTGCTAGGTGCTGAATGTAATTGGAAAAGGATTTTTCTCTTTTAAATGTGCATTAAATTTTCGATATAAATTTTCATCTTGGCAGAATTATGAAAAGTTTTAAGAGCATACTATGATATCATATCATATACATTTTGAAAATAATGACTTTCTCCAAAGAAAACTTAGTGATACATTGTAGCTCTTTTCATGAATTAATTTTACTATAATTTAAAATTTATTAAATTTAATGTGACAGTGTTACATTGTCACATGTTATAACTGGTCAAATATTTCAGTTTATATAGGGATCTCATTATAACTAGCTAGTTATAATTGTTAATATTTTCTTTTGCTTCAATTCTTCCTCTTATTCTCTTTTTCTGATATTATATCAATGTATAACTTTAGTTTTCACTTTTTATTATAAAACATTTATGTGCTATAGGGTACCCTGAGATAAGAGATATATTATTTTAAGACTTCATATAAGTTATTTTGGAGGATGGTTGATATTGGGTGCACATTATGTTAAAAACACCAGTGATTCAGGAAAAACACAATGTAGCATCAAGATGAGGACACAATTTTTTTAAGCTAGTATACAGAACTTAGGAATTCAGAACTCCAATGGAAGACAATGACTCTAGAGGATTTTCAGTGAGAATTCTAATAGGGATAAGGATCCTTTTTTTCAAGCAAACAACAAATTAAAGATATCCAAGAATTGAGTGTTGTTGATTCAGAGCAACTGTTCATTCTATCATAAAAAAATTAAAACAAGATTTGATTTTCTGGGAAAATATGTTGTTCAAAATAACTTTTTTTAAAAAAGCAAATGACATAGAAAGCCAATGAGGAATTTTGCACAGTTGTCAGATAAGCTGTCAGGATACAATATAAGAATGAAATATGATTAGACTGCAATATTGAAAAGCATCAGTGACCTCCATCTCTGCATCCCTCATGCTGGGTTTACAGTTCTACATGGTCATGCCCAATTCTTTCCTGGATGTTAGGCATCCAAACTGGTTGTCATGCCTTTGTGGTAATCCATTGATAGACTAAGCTATCTCCTTAGATCTTACAGTAATTCTGTCAACAACTCTCCTTCCTAATTTCAAACCCTTTTTTTTCCACTTATAAGCTTTGACAACTCTATCTCTTACAAATGATTCAAAAGATTTTTCCCCACTTGGGATTCTGTTAAAAAGAAATCATATTAGAATTCTCTAGTATAAATGTATTTCCTTGAAATTTATATCCAATAAGTCTTATATAAGATTTACAGTGATAGAATTTGAATTTATTTTATCATCCATAATTAGATACACTGCATGAGCAAATAATGTGTTGGTATCCCCAGTTCCCCGATTTCACTACACCCTGTCCCCAATCAGCTGGATATCCTCCTCCATAGGCAAACTGGATCAGTCCTTAGGTTAGGGGGTAATGGATAGCCTAGGAGTCAACACAGTTCCATGTCCCCTTTGTATGTTGTTGCTGAGAGGGGCAAACTTAAATGCTCTCCATATATTAAAAAGGTTTATTCTGCAGCTTAAAACTATTGGGCATGATGGAAAGTGCAATAATGGGGCTAGAGTGGCAGATTTTTCCATCCCTAAAGCTATGATCTGGATGATAATGTAAGACTTTCTTCTCTTTACTCTCTCTCTCTCTCTCTCTCTCTCTCTATATATATATATATATATATATATATATATATGCAAACTGAGAGATAGAAGAGACAGAGGTAAGAGACAGAGAGACAGAGAGACAGAGAGAGAGAATACATGCACCAGGGCCCTTCAGCTCTGCAATCAAACTCCATATGCATTTGCCACTGTGCTTCTGGCTTTACAAGAGTACTGGGAAATTGAGATCAGGTCATTTGGCTTTGCAGACAAGCACCTTAACTGTTGAACCATCTCTCCAGCCCTTCTTGTCTTCAATTTTAATGCTCCAGCTATGAGGATAAAATCTTGATATTGCAGAGAGCCACACCATGTCATGATATCATTTCTTACAGGAGGCTTGCTTAAAAGCATTATCTGTATCTTTTGTGGATTAAACTATGAGTCACATAAACCTTTCTTTTTATAAGCAGATTATTTCAGTTATTTTCTTACAGTAATTAAAACTTCACATATTGAGGCTGACATTCAGAACACTGGTCTTCCATATTGAGCAAAAGTCTCTAGTAATACAGGTTTGTAATTCATGAAGAGTTTTGTGTAGGGTCTTACATACATGGTCAATTGTGTCTTAATATCCATATATGGATGGGAAAGTTTCTGACAATGAAATGGTATCTTGATTCATGTTATGTTACACTTTTACTGTCATATTAACTCAAAGCTTAATGATATATTTCCCAAATGAAACAGAAATGCTTTATAGATGGGAAATATCAATATATTATTACAGTAAAAGAACTTGCTTTTGTACTTTTGTTCAAAAGGCAAATATTCAAATTTATGTATTCATTAATACTATAATCACATAGAAGTGGAAATCAAATTTTATATACAAATCAAAATAAACCCATAAAACTGCCATCTACACCATGGTCAGAGGCCCAATATATAGAATCTACAAAGACCTCACAAAAATAAGGAATAAAAAATTAAACAATCAAGTCAAAAATGGGGCAGTGAACTGACAAGGGTGGAAATATAAATGGTCACTACTAACTTAAGAAAATGTCCATCATCCTTTATCATTAGGGAAATGCTAATCAAAACAACTATGAGATTCTAAAACACTCATGTTTGGATGGAAATCATTCAAAAAAAATCTAACAATAGATGTTGGTGGGGATGTAGGGAAAATGGAACCCTCATCAACTTCTGGTGGGCACGAAAACTTGTACAAACACTATGGAAGTCAGTATGTTGGTTCCTGAAAAAATAACCAACTGACCCAGCTATTCCCCTCCTGGGCACCTATCGAAAAGACTCCTTGATACAGAGACATTTGCTCAACCATGTTTATAACTGCTCAATTCACAATAACTAAGATTGGAATCAACCCAGATGCCCATCACTGGAAAACTTGATATTCACGTTGTGGTACACTACATTTACCATGGAATTCTACTCAGCAGTAAGGAACAATGACAATGAAATTTCCAGGAAAATGGATAGATCTGAAACAGATCATAGTAAGCTGAAAGAAAGAACTGTTTAAAGGAATATGGGGGTATTGTCTGGTACCTTCATACATTTGATTCTGGTTTGTAACTCCCAGTACCCGAAATCATTTACTACCCACATTGAACTGCTAAATGGAGAGACCTACAAGGTCCTCAAAACAAGTTAGGCTCCTGTGAAAGCACATGATTACCCAACAGAGTTAAAAGATAAGACCTTATTACTTAAGACACAAGTCTGCTGACACACAGCTTCAAGAGAGAGAGAGAGAGAGAGAGAGAGAGAGAGAGAGAGAGAGAGAGAGAGAGAGAGAGAGAGAGAGACCTGGCTGGAATCTGAAAAGAAAACCAGTTCCCAGATTATTATCCAGTATAGTGCTGGAATGCTACACGAGCTCCTGGGGGGAAATTGGCCAACGATGCTGGGAGAAAGCAGGGGACACTGCTATGACCAGCATGATAAAATGTACTCATGTGCAATAGTGACCCTCAACCTAGATGAATAATCAAGGGTTCTCTGATTGTATAAGTGATCCACTCAGTGACAAAGAACCCATACCTTCAACTGGAATCCAAGCCAAATTCCTATTCATCCAAGAAGGTAGACTCCAAGGGGAATCTTCCAATAACTATGGGCCTAAAGAAAGATTACACCTATTATTATCTTGCCAAATTAGTAATGCTTATACCAGTTAACCTATGCTGATCTCACTCTTCTTTGGAGAATCTGTTTTTATTTTTCAGAAGGTAGCAAAACCATGAAAAACCTAATTCCACCAACAGGGCCAGAGATGATAGCTGAGTCCCTGGCAGGGAACAACCAGCCTAACACATCAGCTAGGGCCTAGGGAAAACCACAGAAGAAGTGAAAAGTTGAGCAAGGTGTGCTGCTTCCACAGGAAGCCCAACAACCTGCACCAGTGTCATGATGACAGACACTGAGGATACTCAAAATGTCCCCAAGATGAAATATAGAAGATGGTAAGAGTTCAACATTACAGTAGACTTAAAAACCACCCACCATTGCTCAGGTAACTTTGTGGATGAGGGGATGGAAATGTTGTAAGAGCCATGGTGTGGGGGGGAATATCCAGAGGTATTATACCGCCCTCAACTGTCTGCTGCTCACACAACTCATATCCCTCTATTCCATGCAGCATTCCAGAAATCCCACAGAGGACCCTCAGCTGAGTGGGGGCAGGGAGGATAGAAACAGTGGTGCCACCACATGACTTGTCCACATAAAGCAAAGTTGCTACTGAAAACAAAACATAAAACTCGTATAGTTTAATCAACTGGAAGTTGTAAATATGGGGGGTCTATGCTTTGTCATTTATTGAAAATATTTGTTTCTTTTGAAATAAAATGTATTTTATATTCTTAAAATTTATCTCTCACTTTTTGCAAATTGAGAAAAAGTTCCTTTATTTAACAGCCTGATATTATTGTCTATTATTACAATGATTGTAATGAAATGTTCCTCTCATCCATACTGCTAGATGTCGGTGTCTCTGTATGTATGTGTGCTAAGAAAACTTAAAATGCTAGAAATTATTTTTGATAATTTACTCACTGATTAGTTCTAATACTAACTGAAACCCTATAATCTTAATCACATATCATCACATTTCAAAAGATGAGTTGATGACTTAAATGATTTAGATAGAACCAAAAATCATTTTATATGATTAGAATATGAAATTTTAGGTCATTAATAAACAATAAGTTTCATCATTTTTATACACCATGAAGGTATTATAATATATGTGTTTTTTTTTTCATTTGTACATTGTGAAGGTTAAATTCTATTGTAAATTTGATCAGAATAGAAATAAGAGGGATTCAAGGCTTAAGGTTTTATAGTTGGGTGTCAATAAAGTTAACCCATGTTAAGTAAATCTGAAAGAAAAAAAATTCATTTGAAAAAAAGAGAGAAGTAATGATATCATAAGTGAAAAATCCAAGAGAAAAATTTTATTTATGTGAAATATGTACAATATAGCAAATATTAAACTGCAGCACAGTTTACAAACCTAACCAAAAGAAAATCACATTTAGGATTAGAGAAGAATTATATTTGAACTATCATTTATTCACCTGTTTCTCATTTAAATATGCATTTGAAATCATGAAAATCATCTTAGGATATGTTTTTATGTAGTAAACTCATACATTAATGAAAGATATAATCAAGCATTACATTCCAAATTTGGAACAGAATATACAAGATATAAACTTGCTATGAAGTTGCCACATGATAATGAGTGCAGGAAATCAGTGTTAATGCTAAAAATGAATTGAACAAATCTGCATTTCTAATTTATTGATAATTTTCTCTTATCTGAAGTTGCTTCTCTTATATGACTTGAGAAGTCAAGAGCCGAGTGAATGGTGACAGATAGGAAACCATACAAGTCACATATATCAACAGGGGGGAGAACAACACTTAAGCCTTGACAATTTTGTGGAAGTGAAAAGAAGTATAGAAACAAAGTTTCAGTTTAGGTGTCTGGTTTGACATAGATGGAATGGAAGCAGAGCAAGAAAAAATATGTATGTGCAGTTGACCTGGTGTGTCATAGATATACAATTTCAAGGTGATTCTAGCCATCTGTGTGTATGTGCTTTCATTGTCTATGTATGTGTTGACATGGCTGAGAGGCAACATTCATGTAGGTGTGTGTGTGTGTGTGTGTGTGTGTGTGTGTGTGTGCATATGTGTGGAGGCTAGAGGTTAATGTTGGGTGTCTTCCTTTGTTACTCTTCATTTAATTTACTGAACCCAGGACTTGCTGGTTTAGGGAGTAATGGGAGCCAGTTTGCCCCAGGGATCCCCTAGGTCTACTTCCCCAGTGATGAGGTTACAGACAGGCCACCATGCTCACCTAGAATTTACATGGATGCTAGGGATCCAAACTTAGCTCTCATGTTTACATAATGAGTGTAACCATACTTACCAATGAAATTTAAATTTCCACTTACTTAGTGTACCTACAAATAGCTGTTCCATATATGCATTAAATGTTCCACATCACTTAACTTTAGGGAAATAGAAATCCAAAGAAAAAGGAATTGGCAATTCACAACTGAAGTATTTATGTTAAATAGAAATAATATACTTACAGAAATGCCAGGGTTTGATCCAGGTGTCCCCCACAAACGAATGTGTCCTGAATGCTTGATCCCAAGCTGATGGCAATTTGGGTATTAGAACCCAGATCATTAGAAGATTTGGGAATTTAACTGACAGAATTGAAAGCAGGACTTCAACAGATATTTGTATAGTCATGTCAAGAATCACAATAGGCAGAAAAAATAGAAGTGATTTTTGTGTTCATTGATGCAAGGATATGAAAAATGCAATATATATGTATATGCATGTGCACTTGTGTGTGTATGATGATATTTTAAGTTTTGCAAGGAAAGTAAAGTAGGCAAATATGTGGGGACAGTTCAATTGTAGTTGTGGAAGGCTGAGTGGAGGTGAAAAGGAAGTGATCCTTTAAAGAATATAGATTATATTTGAGAAGATAAAAAATAACTAGAGATAGATTATTGTTATAATGGGACATTAAAGTTAATATATTTAATGTCAGTAAACTATACATCCATGTTGATGGAAATAGAAAGATTTATAAAAATACATATTTCTTCAGCTTCATAGAAAATTTCCATTTTATAAGGGACTTTGGTAATCATGAGGAAGTGCAATCCCATATGTACAGTAAGAGTAGAGTTTTAAGAATTGAGATTCAGGTGAAAGAGACTGTAGTCATCAAAGTTCTTAGCTCTAAATATGATATTTTTATATCCTAGGTTAGTAACAAGTTCTTGGATCTCCTTGCTTAAACCTTATGATCCTTCCTACACAGTATCACTTAGAAAACCCTTTTAAGGTATAATATATATATATATATATATGTGTGTGTGTGTGTGTGTGTGTGTGTGTGTGTGTGTGTGTGTGTGTGTGTCCAATGCCTGTTTCTTGTTTGAGGACCACACATCAGGTCCTCCATATCAACTCCTCAGTACTTAGTGAAGTTTGAAAGACCAGCTCCCATGGCTTCAGTATACCTAGAAACAGCACCTGATCATCTGATCACATGGAAAATATTGCAAAAATGTTTTTCAGGTGCATTAATAATTGCTTTCATAACCACCAATCACCACTGCTATATTTTCCATCCTTGGCATTTCCTTTGTCTATGTGATAAAAAACAAAACTATACAGCAGGTTGTCTTTGATGGTTTAGCATCACTGTGACTTTACTTTCCAAAATTTTGTTCTATATTACATCTTCTGTAAGTAATCCGTTGTTTTATATTTTCTGAAAATGTACTGTGGGTCTTGGATTATACTGTGCTTTTCCTCTCAGGGTTTTCTTAGCTTTTGTTCACATTCTATATCACATAGAAAAGGTTCTTGTGAATCTCCATCTTCTGTGCTGCTTAACAAATGATATCTGCTAAGGAGAATGTTAAAATGAAAATGAAACAAAACATAATGCACATTTGTTATGAAAACATGTAGCTAATTTTTTTGCTACAACTGTGTTTATATTTTCTGATATTTTGATATGAAATTTACAATATATTATCTATGTGTCTATAAAAAGTGAATTTTAAAATAATCAGAGGGAGAAGTTATACTTAGTTATGGAAAGATCCTATGTAAAAAACTATGAATTCCAAAATAATAATAGTATAAAATGTATAATAGTTGTAGTATTTTTTCTTTTCTTTTCTTTCTTTCTTTATTATTATTATTATTATTATTATTATTATTATTATTTTTTTTTTTTTTTTTGGTTTTTGGAGGCAGGGTCTCGCTCTATTCCAGCCTGACCTGGAATTCACTATGTAGTCTCAGGGTGGCCTCAAACTCATGGTGATCCTCCTACCTCTGCCTCCAGAGTGCTGGGATTAAAGGCATGCTCATCCACGCCTGGCATAGCTGTAGTATTTTAAAGAAAAGGTTTTATGAGTACAATGAGATTGGGATGCCACACATCATGGACAAATATATAAACTGAACCTAGCATAAAATATGTAGAACTCTTAAAGAAAAAAATTGAGATTTTTTGTAAAGAATTTATTTATTCATTTTTTGTTTGTAAACAAGAATGTGATAACCAGAACCTCATGTTTATGATTATGTATTATGGGTAGATATATACTTATCTATAAAAGATCTAGTTATTAACCAGAATGCATTCTCTAAAACTTTAATCTACAACAAAGGCATATTTCATCCCCTCATTTTCTTATTCTAAGGATAAAGACAATAAAAATAATTGCTTTGTGTATTATCACTAGTGGGCAAGAGACAAAATGCGGAGGCTCAAATAGATGATAAAAAAGTGTACTTAGAATATTCATCATGGGTCACTTAATTAAGAAACAGCAGATTCAATTGTGACTGGTACATACTTTTCAATTATGGAATAGAATTTTAATGTTTGATCATTCCCTGGCCTTTGAAAATAGTTGCAATTTTGAAAATGATCACATGGAAGTTCCTTTTCAAATTACTTTAACAATTTTCAAAGCATCTGAAAATCACCGTGGAATATTCCTTAACACATGTATTTGGTATTTATTCATATTTCTAATTGGAAATAAATGCTTGATGTTTTTTTAATATTTTATTTATTCATTTTCAAGCAGAGAGAGAGAGAGAGAGAGAGAGAGAGAGAGAGAGAGAGAGAGAGAGAGAGCGCACCAGGGCCACCACCTTGTGGGTCTGGCTTATGTGGGACCTGGGGAATTGAACCCAGGGTCTTAGGCACTGGAGGCAAGTGTTTTAACCACTGAACTATTTCTCCAACCCTGCTTAATGTTTTTTGACATTTGAAATAAAGACATTCTAAAATCAAACCAATGTGAATGCACGGTAAAAGTTGAAGTAGAACTTTCTGTGTCATGCTTAATTCTAGATTTGATTATTCACATGAAGAAGGGCAAATGGGAACAGAAGCACCCAGAGGAAAAAAAA
>PVHP010049759.1:0-12058 GCA_004024765.1 Zapus hudsonius
AGGTTGTAAAACCCAAACTGCCATCAGCTGAGGATCTATCTATCAGAACACATTCAATTGTTTGTGGGGGACACCTGTATCAATCCATGACAGTCCGCCCCTGGCCCCCACAAACTAATAATCATACAAGATATAAACACAATATGTTCAGCTCAACTCTTAAGTCCCCGCAGCTTTCAACTGAGCCATAATACCAAAAGTAAACCCATAATGGCACAGAACATTCACAATGCAAAACATGAGGCACAGCAAAAACAGATTGACCAATACAATACAAGATTTAAAACAAACAGGGCACCATCAATCTCTAACTCCAAGCTCAATGATTCTAACCAATAACATAAGTCTCTTGGAGATTCAATTCCGCCCCTCCAGCTTGGCTACTCACAGTCCGGGAAAACGTTATCCGGTACTGGCAGCTCGCCTTGGCACCCATCCATAGTCCTGGAATTCACTGGGTCTCTATTGCAACCCGCAGTTCTTGGCTCCTTCGGGCTCCATGCAGGCAACCTAGCACACCTGCTTCACACGCCGATGGCCATTTTTCAAAAACAAAACTGTGTTGCAAATCCAACCACCCTCTCTTCTTCCATTTGACATACTCCATAGAACCAGGTGGGCTACCAACTTGTTAATCCAGGGGGGAACAAAGCATTCAGGCCCTTTACTTCAAGGAGTCCACATTCTTCCTGTTGTTCCAATGCAGACCAGCTGGCCCAATCTCAATTGTTGTCATCTCTCAAAAAATTGCAGGTGACAGGCAGCAGTTTCGTCCCAAAGATCTTTCTTTCTGTGCCATCTCCATCTGCTCACACTAGTCCATCTTTACGTCAAGCAACCCTGCACAGGTTTCCAGGACACAGGCAGGCAGAACGCAGCAAGCCTCTCATGTAAACTGCCTCTGGCACAGTCCTGACCAAGTTCTTTCTCACCCTCGTAGGCCAAACCTCACAGTCCATAGTCACAGCACTGCAAGGTCTCTCTCAGGACAAGGTATCCAATCCATCCACATTCCTTCTGCAGATCACTTCCAAAAGCCCAAAGCCACAAGATCAGGGTTCTAGCAGCAACAGATGACCCCACATCCTGGTACCAATATTGTTGTGATCAGAATTCTAGTTGCTGCCCAGAAAGAACCCAAACAAAAGTGGCTTGTAGAGGAATGTGTTTATTTGGCTTATGGACTCAAGGGGAGACTCCATTCTGGCAGGGAAAACGATGGCATGAGCAGAGGGCTGGACATCACCTCTGCCACAGCACTGCAAACAGCGGCAGGAAGGTGTGCCAAACACTGGCAAGGGGAAGCTGGCTTATAACCCCATAAGCCCACCCCTGAAAACACAACTTCATTGAGGTTTTAAAACCCAAACTGCCATCAGCTGAGGATCGATCTATCAGAACACATTCAATTGTTTGTGGGGGACACCTGTATCAATCCATGACACTCTTCCATGGTGGAGGATTTATGGGTTTTGATCTTTCATATGTTATTATGAGCTCATTAATTTTGATTATCATGCTTGTCCACTATTGGGCTCTTTAGGTTGGCTGTTCATCTCTTCTGTGTGGAATACCTTCTATAGTATCCTCTGTAAATTTGGCTTTGTGCTCATATAATTATAGAGCTGGATTTTATCATGGAAAATTTTCATTTCTCTTTGTATTATGAGGAACACCTTTGCAAGGTACAGTAGTCTGGGATGGAAACCATATATTTTTGGGCCTTGTAGAGTGTTGTTGCAGGCCGTTCTGACTTTCATGGTTTCCAGTGAAAAGTCTGAGGTAAGTCTGATTGGGTTGCCTTTATATGTGATAAGTTGCTTCTCTCTTGGTCCTTTTAGCATTCTCTTTGGGCTTTTTATGTTTAGCATTTTAACTCAGAAATGTCTTTGAGAATTCCTTCTTTGTCCTGTGTGTTTGAAGTTCTGTGGGTCTCTTGTATCTGGGCCCGCCTTTCTCTTTTAAGAATGAGAAATTTTTCTTCAATAATTTTGTTGAATATATTTTCTACACCTTTGATCTGGGTTTCTTCTCCTTCTGGCAAACTCATGATCCTGATTTCTTCAGGGTATCCGACTGATCTCTCATATTTTGTTCACATGATTTTTTTTGTTTATCAAAGTTTTTGGATTCCCTAATTATTTCTTCTGTCTTGTCTTCAAGGTCTGAGGTTCTGTCCTCTAGGTTATTAACTCTGAGATTGAGGAATTGTAAAGAGATTTATAATAGTTCTGATTTTTGTTTTCTGTTATATTTTTGTTCATATTCCCCATCTCTCGGCGAGTTCTAGTTTCCAGTCTAGTTTTGTTTTTGATAATGTTTCTTGGAATTCCTGATTGCATTTGGTGATGTCCTTGTTGGACTTAATCAGCTGTTTATCGAGCTCCTCTCTGGTTGGTGTATTCTCTAGTCACTTATTGAACTTTTGAAGTTGCTCTGATTTTTCTCAATTGAGTCTGATTTTCTGAGTTTCACTTTAATTATGTATTTATGTATTTTTTACAGTTTCCAGCTTAGAAAATATGTTGGTTAGTGTATAATTGCTTTTATGACCTGAGGTTATTTTATTCTCACTTTAGGGTTTTACTTCTCTTGTCTCCTGTTCATTTTTAGTGGCAACTTCCATTGTGGGATTAAGAGCCTTGGTGCAGGGGTTTTTAGCTTTATATTTTATTTATTTATTTTTGCATTGGGGTCTTCCCATTTCTGGATAAAGATCCAATTTTCTCAGGAGGGAACTAGGCCCCATAGGGTATTCATTGAGTGTTCTGTTCTGGCTTCTGGTTGGGTCAGGACAACATTGCAGCTATAGGTGAGTGAGCTGCAGGGAACTGCAGGTGTCATATGCACTCTAGCAGTTCTGGTCTGGTGGCTAGTGTGCAAGATGCTTTGAAGGTCAGGCAACTTCTCTAGCTGAAGTCACCACTGCAGGTTTCCACCATGTCTCAGGCAGGTCCAGAGAAGTTCTGCTTGTTCCTCTTCTCCCATGGTATCCCAGCTGTGTGGATTGTGAGGCCACCCTGATGTCTTCCTGGCAAGTGCCTGCCTGCCTGAGAGCTTTTGCTCCCTAATTAGGTTCAGAATGAGCCTCTCTTTGGGTGCTGGATGGTGGGTTCAGTGGGGTGTGTGTGTGTGTGTGTGTGTGTGTGTGTGTGTGTGTGTGCACTAAAATATGGAATTGTGGCTACCACTGCTACTCTCCCAAACCCCTGGCTGGAAGGGATTTCCCACAGCAGCTGGGAGCTGGAGTAGAATTCTTCACTGTTGTGGTTTCCACAGTAGTTGTTGCATGGTGGCAGGTTTCCTCTGGAGCCAACGTCTAAGAATAATTCTGGATGCCAATTTCCACAGGAGCTGATGAGAGGTCTGGAGAGAGACCAGCAGAAGGGCAAGCCAGTAGGGGTGACCTGCATGAAAAATGGTGGAGCCAGGAAAGTGAGAGGTGGAGGAGAGAGGCACTGCATCAGCTAAAATGGGTGGGGAGAAGGAGGAAGGGGTGCGTTGGAAGTGGGATGGGACCTGTGAGAGCAGAGGAGAATGGGTTTGCTGCAGGGGTCATTATTTTTTTATACTCTGAAAAAGTTGCTATTTGTCCAGGTTGTCCATCTCTGCCTCCTGTTTCCTTTTCTTAGGTCCAAGAAAGTGAAGCAAATCATGTTTATATCCATGGTAATACTAGGGAAGGGCTTGTTTCAAGGTCTTACTGAATTATTCAAGTATATAATATTCCTTTTATTTGTAGTATTTCCTTTCTCAATTTTTTTAAAATCAATGTTCTGTCATAAGTCCTCTTAATCAATATTTATTTTCTCTTTTTTTTCAGGGAAAGAGATTTATAAAGCATTGGAAAATAATTTTATTTCACATCAGAATTTTTTTCTTTCATGTTCTTTCCATTAGGGGATTTGAAATGTAATGCTGTAAGTTCACATCTGAATTTTATTTAAAAAATAAATGATCACCAAGGATATGAATCTTTGAACATTGTTTCCAATGGGATGTGATGATACTTTGAGGCTATTTTATTCATAAATAAATTAGAAATATAATGCATAATTTTCATCTAATTCCATGAATACATATTTTGCAGCCATTCATGTTATATCTGTGGTTAAAATGCTAAATGTGTGAAAGATTGATGTATACATAAATATGAAAAGCATATTAAGAAGCTGTGAGTAGGTCATGATAACATCTCATAAAATCAAGGAATGGAGTCAGGGACTAAATTATTGAAAGTAGGACATGATGGTTAGAAAATTCGTCAGATTACTAAGATTTGAAAACCTAATTGAGAGCTGAAAATGTAATACTTAAATGAATTAGAGACTATATTGAAAGGAGCAAGTATCTTTGTGCTAATGCCTGGAGAAACCAAATGAACTCCTTGACCTGGACATTTCCATGACATTGTATTAGCACATTTGCAGTGTCCAGAATGTTAATGCATAAGGAGTCTATTCAGGTATTTAAAATATAAATAAGGAATTCGTTTCAAATATGAAAATATTTTACATAGTTTTCAAAAACAGTCATCCTGGATTTTTCTAAAGAGTTTTTATTTTGAATTCTCTATTCAGTGTTATTCAGGGAGTATACTGTAGGTATTTTTATCTATTCTACTTTTCACAAAATATGGACAACATTCAGAAATAAGGGATAATCTTTCAACATCTGCTTCAAAGCACTGAAAGTCCTTAAAATATGACACCTTCTTCAGCTCAAGAGGAAATTCTTTAGAACAAAAATGATCATAATCTACAATTGGTTTCATTAAATATTTATATATCAAATTATATTTTAGCTGATTCTTAATTTGAGCTTGGTTTTTCTCAGCATTTTACAGAATGAATTGTTATAAACAAGTGTGGAACCAAATGGAAGACAACGTATCCAAATTCACCACACATAGTGATAGATAATTTTATAAATATACACCTAGTTTCTAAATGTAATGAGTATGTGAATTAACTATATTATTTATATTAAAAAACACTTTTTCTCATGAGACCAGTGCTGGATGTACTTGGCAAATTTTCTTTAAATATTTAATATAGGCACACCTCCTCAAATAAACTAGGTATTCTTATTCCTCTTATTATTTTAAGGATTTAAAAATGGAAGATTAGTAAAGGTAAGATAATTGAGGTCATAAAGCTTATCAATGGAGGCAGGTTTCAAATCCACAGCAAAACTCTAGGTTTGGTATGATACTATATAATCTGTATAGTTTAGCAATTCTAATGACAGATACACACATATGTACAGTAATTTATCCCTGGCATACATCATTTTCCAAGTGAACTTAATACCTAAAAGTTTTGGGAAATCAGATTCAATCTGTCTGGTAGAAGAAAGATGCTAAGCTGGGCAGCACTGGGTCACAGTAAACTCTATTGTGAGGAAGGCAATATGTGGAGAAAAATTAAACTATCCAATACTGAATTTGAGAAGTGTTTGATTCAATGTTAACTTTCATGGATTAAAAAAAAACTATAAAAGCATTGAATATGTGCACAACACTAGAAACAGATGCATGAGAAAACAGAGGAGATTCATTGCTTATGATATAGCAGTATAACTTCTTATTTCCAAGCAGATTGAAAGACAGTAACTACAAATATGTGCTTGGGTGACATCACTGCTGTTTTCGTTGTGTGTATTACATTCCCTAAATATGATGATTTACAGAAGGAAGTTCACATAGTAATATGTATTGAATGAATAATTTTGATGAAGAAACATGACCTAAATAGTGAGAAAGACAGACATTATAGATATTGAAAAGATAGTAATCACCCTAGCTCTGTGATAATTACAAAGCAATCTTTAATGAATGATAAAGTAACTCTTCAGTAAGAGGTGTGGAGCTCTTTTGAAACATAACAAACATTATTTTTGTATGAAAAGTAGGAGGAGGAGGAAGAGGAGAGAGAGAGAGAGAGAGAGAGAGAGAGAGAGAGAGAGAGAGAGAGAGAGAGAGAGAGAGAGAATTGGCATGCCAGGCCCTATTGCCACTTTAAATGAACTCCAGACATATGTTCTACTTTGTGTATCTGACTTTACTCCGAGCTGGGGAATCAAATCCAGGCCAGCAGGCTTTGTAAGTGCATGATTTTAACTGGTAATACATCTCCCCAAACTAACAAATTTGTTTGTTTCAGATTTCTCAAGTAGAAAAGAGAGAAGTTAATCAAATCAGCTAACTTAAGCTTTGCTTTTTCCTAAAGTGCTTCAAGACATTGCCCACTTTGACAGAAGGAATAAAAAGGTACAGGAAGCAAGGATAAATGGTAATTCATGGAGACATGCCTTATTCCTGCTCTATAATCCTATAGCACACAGTTCCTGAGGAAATTCCTCACACTACCAGTGTCTCCCATTTCTTGCTGCACCCATGAATTCACCTTCACTTTCCTGCATTGCTTCTCCTCATCTCAGGAAAGACTTGTGTTGGCTGGATGCCTCTACAGCTGAGGTGCACTCATGTGTCAAGCACCTTCTTGCCTGTAAGAGTGATGCTCTACCAAAACTGGGCCCTTTGGGGTTTAAGAATATTTTAATCCTTGACAAAACATTGTTCGATGGTATAGAAGCTGAATTTATTGAGTAACTGATATCTTTGGCCTTTTAAGTCACTAGTTTTCTGCAGACCATGGGTTATATTTTAGTAATGGTGGCCAAACAGTATAAATAGTTTAAGGCTATGCTAATCATCTCAGAAACCATATGTCTATAGATAATGCAAGGAAGTGTGTTAATATTAAGATGAAAGACTTTAAAATCTTTAAAAATATTTCAAGAGAGAGAGAGAGAGAGAGAGAGAGAGAGAGAGAGAGAGGGGATGGGCACCCCTGGGCCTCCAGCCACTACAAATGAAATCCAGACACATGTGCCACCTTGTGCATCTGGCTTTATGTGGGTGTACTGGGGAATCTAACTGCTTCATGTATGGTTCCTGTTTTGAGGATGAGAGTGTCTTCCATATCCAGAATTATATCCATATATAGCTCTGAAGGTAAATGCCTCAACCACTAAGCCATCTCTCCAGACCAACTGTAATTTTTGACTTAGAGTTGGTATAGAAATTAATTTAGAATGGGTGTGGACAGAAATAATAAGGTGCTGGACCCCACTGACTGCTTTGTTTGATCAAATTTTCAATATCTTCACAATTACTGAAGTCACTGGAAGAAGTGTGGTTGGTTGTCATATTCCAGGGAAACTAGGAACACTGCCATTTAGTGAAGCCTCAGATTCTGCCACTAGGTCTGGGTAACTCTCAACCCAGCTGTAGAAGGTCCTGGGTGTTACTATCCTCCCTTTGGGAAAACGGTGAATATGCCCATTACTGTCTTTCTCAATATCTGTTCTTCCAAGCCCCTCACACCTTTCACACTCATTAAAACAAACAAACAGACAAACAAACAAAAAGCCTGATTATTTGTAATATCTGTTCTTCCTAATCTCTTTAGTAGGTGGGGAGATATCTTGCTGACTGTGAATATATTACTTCCTATACAGCGCTGGGCATTGCTCCAGCAGTAACTTGAAGCCATTCTGGCTCATGTCTCCGTTGCTTCAGTAAGTCTTTCTCAGCTCCTCTGTGGTGAAGCTGTCTGTACCTTTACATGCATTTTTAAATCCTTTGCTTCACGTGTGGTTCCAGTTCTGAGGATGAGAGTGTCTTCCATATACAGAACCACCTGCACACAGGATGATTGAGACTGCCCTTTACTGGGTGCTCTTTAAGAAGCCTTATCCCCCTAGTCAGTATTCAGCTCTGCCTGGGATGCCAGGAATTCCCTTGCCTAGAACAAAAGTAGAGCTGGTGCAGCAGGAGCCTTTGCGGTTATGTCCTGCCACAATGATACCGAAATGTGCTTATGAAAAGCTAAAATGCCCAGTAACCACCACTTAAGTTACTTGATTTCCTTCTTATATAACAATTCGCCATAAAAGAAGAGAATCTCATGTAGATCATACTTTACATTCAGAAAGTCTTAATTACAGAGAAATATGCTTCCATCCTGAAGCCTGCAATTAATGCTACAATGGCACTCTGCCTTGTTAACTTGATTGTGTAGGGAACAGTTCCAGAATACAGCAGACTTTCTGGCTGGGTCTCTTGTTGATTAAATACTTTATACTTTGACATTTAGAAATTTCTCTTTGCTTGGTTTCAGATGGCCATATATCACATAAAAGAAAATTAGAAACGATGATAACTTTGTCCAAATCAGGGGAAACTTCAATATCCAGAGCATTGTGCATTTTTCCTACATGATATTAGCAAATGCATTTCTATGCCCGTTGCCTTTGTATGTCTTCCACTGATATGATGATGCACTATAATTTTTTTTCTAGCACAAATCCAGATCAAAACCCAATCCAGTCATTTGGCCTTCATCTTTCCATTGTGCAAAAAAGATATGGCTAATTCAAATTGCTAGAAGAGGTCTTATTGTGGCCTCCTTCCAGATTCTTATTAAGGAAAAACAGCACAGAAAGGCATTATGAAAGTAATGAAAGATATGAAAGTGAAAAAGATGTAATGTTCTTGAAATATGTGATGATACATACATTACATGCTATTTTTGAGGGTGAATTCAAAGAAAACACAATGATTACTAATGACAAAGCAGGGCCAAGCTAATATGTCATTTTTAGTTGAATATATGATATGAAGTGGAAATTGAACTTTTGAAGCTTTTGGTAGCATTCTGCTATTCAGCTTTATCAAGACAGAACAAAGAGAGAAATATGTAACAGCAAAAGAAATGTAATGTGGTAAAACTACCATCAGCTAAATATTTCAGCTGTCTGCCCTCCACAAAATGACATTGGTTTTAATACAATAATTATTTGGGCAAAATATGGCTCTTATTTCAAATATTCATTTCATCTCTAGTCATATAGTGTTCATGGGTAGAGACATAGTTGGCTTGGCACTGTCTCAGTAATATATGATTGAATCCTTTTGTTTGTGGCTTGTATCAAGGCTCATTGTTATTTCTGCACAGTCCTGAGACAAGACAGAGCTTTTTTGCTTTTCATTACAGAAAGAAGCATAGTGGTAAGGAAACTGGAACTGGTTTAGAAAGATCTGATTTCTGAGTGTAAATTAAACTTTATTCATTTATTTCTACCTAAACTTATTTTGCAGCATGTTTTTCACTTTTTAAATACGAACTATTTTTGATATTATATTTACGATACATCTCACTACCCATTCATTTATACAATACACATTTTTCCAATAACACTGGATATATCACATTTTCATTCAGAAAAATGAATGTCAGTATTGGCAAAGATCTGTTAGGTGGCTTCGCTGGTGCTAAATAGACTGGAATTTTTATGATTGTGTTTAAGAGTGAAACAAAGGCAAGCTAGTATTTGAGAAATCATTTTGCAAAGTAGTTAGAAGTACTAACAAATTTCACGTGGTTTTAAAGCATAATTCTTGAGATGAAACAAAACCCGCAATAGATCAACAAATGGACTTAGGAAGATGTTGTGTTGCAGGAGCTCATCATTTTAACAAGCTCTATAAGTAACCTCTCCAGTTCACTAGTCAACATTGCCTTCCAAGGTTTGAATGAGGATACCTGCACCATGGGTGTGCATCCTGTAACAGCCGTGTTCACCTGAAGTAGACTATATAGGTATAAAGGTAGTCCATTGCTAGCAGAAGATTATACTGCACATTGTACCACATAAACATAAAATTAAATTGTTAGAGACTCATTTATAAATTCCTTATCCATTCTTTCAAGAACATGAAGAAATCACAGTTTTAGCCTCCTTGGTCTTGCAAAATACAAATTTTTTTCTGTCTGATTATTAAAATGCTGATAAAATGGAACTTTCTTTGATAGTAAGATTCTTATTTCATTTTATGCTGACTTATTTAGTACTAGTGGCTTTATCTTTTTGTCTGACATTTGTTCAAATTAAGTTCTATGACATTATTTTAAGGAAGTGAAGGATGGGCCTTAATGCATATAAGTAAAGGAAATCTCAATAACTTAAATATAATTGGATTAGGAAATACCATTCAAAAAGGAAGTGATGTAAGAGCCATGGTGGGGGAAGAATATCCAGAGGCATTGCCCCCCTCAGCAACAAAGAACAAAGGGGGAAGAAAAAAAAAACTTGCTACCTCTGGTGCTGTTCATAACCCCCTAACCTATGGAAAGGTCCAGTATGAACACTGAGGAGGGTCCAGTGGGTAGGGGACAGAGAGGAGGGAAATGGGGGCACCATTACAAGATTTGCTTATACAATATATATGATCATTCATAATAAAGATATTAAATTTAAAAATAGCAAGTGACATGTCATGAGACACCCTCACAGACACTTTGAATTATAATCAGTATCTTAATCCTTTGAATTTTACCTTTCTAAAGTATAGTTTGATCTAAATGAGTTTTGAATACCAGGATCAGCAGCTGCCTGGATTTTTAAAAAATATGTTATCAAGCACACTCATCTCCCCTTGTAGTGATTGTTTACTAAGTTCCATTGTCTCATATAATATAATCCATGCTTCCTGAAGTGGCTGAGATTTATTCCATGCTACTGCTGTCTCCTTTGTTTTTGACAGGCGGTTTAGCAAACATAAGCATCAAAAATAATATCAAAAAAGCAAAATATTAATATGCTAAATTACAATAATTATCTCATGGAAATAAAGGTTATTAGGTCAAGGATTACTATTATTCTGGCCAACTTCCTTTTCCTAGAATTTCAAGTTCATAGGAGAATAAGTTAAGAATATTGTTTTCCCTTGAGGAAGAAAGAAAGTTTAAAAAGTATATATACTCCAAATTCCCAGCATATAATAAGACAATGGGTATTTTACAGATAAAAATTTATTTGTTATAAATTCTATTACCAAATAAAATATCTCCCATATATTGTCATTGAGATCATGGGTGTGGAATTTCAAATGATTTGAAAAGCTAAATATTTCAGTAAAACAATTTGATATTAATTTATATGTTTTTTTTAATGTGAAGACTGGGGATTGAACTCAGGTCCTCCTGCTTCCGAGGCAAGCACTTTACCAGCTGAGCTATGTCTCCAGCCCTGATATTAATCTAGTCATTACAATATTATAATTACATACTGTTTTTGAATTTAATTAACTTATTTCTTTGGTATTTTGATAGAGGAGCTTACTGAAGTTCAGGCTGGCCTTAACTTGCTGTGTAGCCCAGGCTGTCTTCACACTCACAGTGATTCTCCTCCTTTCTCACTTTGTAATTCCTCAATCCTCCTAACTAAGAGCCCTGTGTGTGTGTTTGTGTGTGTGTGTGTGTGTGTGTGAGATTCATCTCTAGGCTTTGTCTCATACTAAGAAAGTACCTTATACCTGAGATATAGCCCATGCCCCCACCAAACATTTAAATCTTTTTGTAAGAAAGAGTGGCAAAATATCATAAGAAATAGGCACAAAATGAGTATATATTTTTGTCTTAATTTCTTAATCATATTTTATCTTATATTAACAACAAGAAAACTCAGAGGCAAAGTAGGAATCATTCCATTCACTTTATAGAAACTGAGTCTCAAAAAAAAAGTAGAATCAAATTAGGAATGCCCACTACTCTCCCCATTGTAGCTAATATGTAGAGGAAGCAGGGTTCAAATGCATATGTTCTTTGAAAATTCCATCATTTTTGGGCAGGGGAGATAGCTTTCTGCAGGAGCATGAGTATTTGAGTTTGAATCCCCAGAATCCAAGTAGAGCTAGATGCTGTAGCAGATGTTTGCAATCCCAGAACACCTGCAGCAAGAATGAGAGAAAAGAGAGGCCGGGCAGGAGAACCAGGAGTCAGCTATTCTGAACAACAGAACAGTAAACAATGTGAGACCCTGCTTCACAGAGGGGAGGAAGGCAAGGACCAACACCCAAAATTCTTTTCTTAACCCACACATGCTCTGTGGCATTTGCATGTCCACCTTCACACAGAGGAATGCACACCAAAAAAGAGGTAAAATTGCATCATTCTCTATCAAAGGTCTCATGTTTCAGCAGTTAAATAGC
>PVHP010049760.1:0-12055 GCA_004024765.1 Zapus hudsonius
AAGTGCCAAATAGGGGCTGAAGGAATTCACATAGGGATCGGAATGTCCTTCGTGCCATAGCAATGCTGTGGCCCTGATGTGATGCAGGTGGTTGCTGTGAGAGAAACGTTGGGGAGGCACCTGGCATCAGTGGGCCTTGAATTAAAACAAAGGAGATGCCCATCCTTAACTAAAGAGCAGTATTTTGGAGAGCCTGGGTAGAAAAATAGTTGTTATTGAGAAGAAAATTTTAAGAGTGATGTTAATAGTAACAGCAGTCAGCAAGGGACTGGAAGGAGGTTGTAAAAGAAGCAGTTTGAGGCATTTGGTGGAGATATGCAGAGAGAAGTCCCCACTGAGGAGTAAAATTTGACCTGTATGGATAAAGCAGTTGGCATATATTAACAGTTCATCTCAGGCAGCAGTGAGGAAGAAGAAAACTGAATTTTAAAGAGTTAACTTTTGGCAAGTTTTTCTGTTTTTAGTAAGGCTGTTGACAGAATTAGCTTTAACCATTAGGAGAGAGAATGATTTATTATTTAACTTAGAATAGAAATTTGTAGTTGGAACCTTAACAAAATTTTAGAGTTAGACTAATTTTTGAGAATGCTAAATGACCAAAACCATTGGCAACCTGACCTTTGATAGACTTATAAGTAGAGCATTCTCTAGGGGTATATTGGGACCTCAGTTTGCTTTAGAATAGTTTTGTCCATTCCTGTATCTATGAGGCATTTGAAAAATTTTCCTCCTATTACTAGAAGTAATTTTGGGTGAGATCCTTCAAATATACTCGTCACCCATTGGATGTCAAGGGAGTTCCCCCTTACTGGCCAGGCTGGGGGATGCCCCTTTGGGAGTTTAAAGGTTTTTAAGGGTTTACCATCCTTATCATAATTGGCACAACAGTCTCTCCTCCAATGAAATCCTTTGTGACACCTTGGGAAACTGTTGGTGGAGGGGTTTATTAGGAGGGGCCTTTTTATCTGAGGTGTCTTCTAGATTTGGGCATTCTGTTTTCCAATGTCCTTCCTCACCACAGGTAAAGCATTTTCCCTGGGGGTGTAATGCTGTGGCGAGAGTCTGCGCCAGAAAGGCAGTTTTATGAGACGCTGTTTCTATGTCTTGGGTTGCAACTATCCACTTGTCATAATGCTCATTTTTTAGTCCTTGGCAAGCTAACCTATATTCTGGAGTCATCCCATCCCATAAAATGGTCCTAATGAGTATGTCTCTGGCAGCTGTATCAGGGATTTTTCTCTTTAAATTAGTTTTAGTTCTTAGAATAAAATCAGAGAGAGGCTCTTCCGGCTTTTGTTGGAGGAGCAGCAAAGAGGATGCATCATCTCAGGAGGCAGATGGGGGTGTAATCATATCCCATGCCTGTATGGAACACAGGCGAACCTGTTCGTAATATCCAGGAGGCTGGCGGGCTTCTTCTATGCCCATGGAAAAGTTGCCATGACCAAATAGTTCATCAAAGCCCCAAGGAGTTTCCTGGTGGCCCTCATTATTCATGATCTGTTGGAGGCATTCATCCCTATAAAGTGCTTCCCAATGGAGGAAGAGAGCACTGGGGAGAGAGGACCTGCATATATCCTGCCAATCTTGGGGAGTGCTAAGTGCTCCACGCATGCTGTGGAGAAGGGATTTAGCCCATGGAGCATTTACCCTATCTTCTCTGAAAGCCTGCCTCAGTTCTTTTAATTCATTCCCTTGGTATGGATACCAGTTGGAAGGTCTGGCCTAGTTGGCTGAATATTTACTGGAAAAGCCGAGATAGTTTTAGCTTTCCATATTTCAGTATTACAATTCTGATCTCAAATTTCACATAGCCATTATGAAATTGTAAGTGGCTCCTCCGGGGGAGCAGGGGAGATGTCGCATAGCTGCTTTGAAACTACAGGAAGGTCTGGGAGGGCTGCTGAGGGGGCTGTTTTGATTTCTGGCACTGCGGGCAAAGGCAGAGGCAAAGCTGGATAAACAATTCTGGGCATTGAGGGGTTTACAGCACTTTCTTTCGAAAGGCCGGTGGGTTTGCCAAACTGCAGCTGGGGCGGCTCGGATTTCAGCAAGCTACGGCGCAGGTTGTGCAGTGGCACATACAAATATTTGCCTCAATTCTTTTATAGTTTTTTTTTTTTTTTAGGGACTGTATATCTGTCATTAAGTGATCCTCAGAGCCCTTTTTATTAGAACTGGTATTCTTTTGAATTTTAGGGTCAGATTTTATTTTGGGTTGATTTAAACATTGTTTTATTGCTGCTAGTATTAGGAGTAAGGGAGGGGAGGTTTTTTTGTTTTTAGCTAGGCGCTCTATTTGAAACCACACTTGTGAATCATAGGGGATGTTGGGATCTATCCAAGGAGTGATCATGAGGGCTTCCTCCCAGAAGGATGTAGCCTCTTTTTTAGAAAGCTTAAGTCCCCATGATTTCAGGAGTGTCCTTAATGCTTTGACTGGAGAACTTTTCTGCCTGGACATGGAATTCCCCATGAAAGCAAAAGGTGTAGAAGTACCGAAACTGTTAGTCAACTTTCCCTTACTGACTGGCAGTGAGGAGGATTCCCTAATAGTTCAGACGCCAGCCTCTCCACAAATTTCAGAAGTTCGGGGACCCAACCTAAAGGCTCTTACTGGGTCATTGCTTGACGGATTTGATTCCAGATAGAGACTATGATAGAGTGGTCGTTTGCCAACACCTGGAGGCTGTCAGGGTCAATCCTTCCAGCTAAAAGCCTTCCTTCTCTATTGAAGAGTAGCCACAGCTGAAAGAAATAAGTTGCTTTTTAGCCTTAGGAAAATCGCTCACGATGGCGTACACCGAAAACAAAGTAGGAAATGAGAGTATCCTGTGTATCATAGAGGTGAACGTTGTTCAGTCTATGGAAGCCTCACATTCATGGCACCAAACTGTCATTCCACCTCTGGGGGAGCCGTCATCTGCTCCGTGGTGAGAAGCTGAGCGATGGCTGGTCGCTGCTTTGCTGTCTCAGGGAGGTTCCACAGAGCTGGGAGCCGATGCAAGGTGTGGTCGGTGGAGTACACAGACGTGAGCAGATATGTATAGTGTATCCACGTGTTTTTTTTTTTTTTTCCAATTGGGAGACTTTACATTTATAGGGAAAGGAAGCCAGGGGGATGAGGAATAGAGTAGAATAAGGGGATTGGTTAATCAGGGTGGTGAGATAGCGGTCTGCAAGGGTATAGGTGAGTACAGACAACCTGAGAATATCTAATTTACATAATTGGGGGGGTCTAAGTGGCGAGAAATACGTGATTCTAGCCACAGTCTGTGAGAATGGGTATAGGGAAATTTATTACTTGGGTCTGACACCCATTGCCAGTCATGCTGAGATGGGAATGCTGGGTTCCTGTGGCTTGCCTATGGTGGTTGGGATTCAGGGTTGATAGAGCTGTGAAGTGCCTACCAAGTTATTGGGGTTTCACCTACTTAAACATCCTTAACCCTTTGTTCTCCATGCCCTCATTTAGCAATCCCAACAGTTATCAAAACAACCTTTCTCAGCAAGTAAGTTCACAATATTTTAGAAATTAAGTTATCAATTTAGACATAAGTTTCTTGCTAGACACAGTACCCAATCTGAATAAGCGCTGGACTCAGTACCCAGTCTGAACTAGTTCTTAGCTGTTGAACTCAAAATGTAAGTAAGTAGCTTCAACAAAATTCTTATAATCATGTACATTACTCTTTGTTTTAAAGACTATTTTGCTACTCTGAGTCTTTTACATTTTCAGGTGAATTTTAGAGTGAGCTTAATGATTTTTAGCAAAAGTTTGCTGAGATTTTTATTGGGAGAGTCACCCGTGGGAAGACAGTATATATTAAATGTTTTTGGAAAGCATTCTCCTTCTATGTCTCACTGTTTCTAGGGGCCAAATTATGTCTGGTTTTCTGGCACTGAGTGATTCATTGAGATGCATCACACAATTTAGCTGTTAACAGCCCCACTTTTTCCAAAGTCATATCTCTACCCCTTGTAAACATTAAGTCATCTGAAAAATACTAACCTAGTGTCGTAGTCAGCCACAAGCCGCTGGAATGAATATTTAAACCATGCACAATTATGGGGAGGAAAATATTTATTGAACAGATCCAGGGGAAGAAGTTAAAGAAAGGCTGGTCCCCTTTCACAGAAGCAAGCAGAGACAGAGACAGAAGCACCACAAGCAAGCATATTCCAAACTATCAAAAGGAACTCCAGGCTTGAGCTCAGACTGCTTTTTGTATATGTATAGCTAAAATTCCAGACCCACCCCGGAAATACCTTAGGGCTGAACCCTAGGATCTGGCCAAGGTGACACACTTCCTCTAGCCAGAACTGGCTCGAGACAATTTATAATTTTAATAAACCCTTAATTCCTTTTGGGGACATTTATTCAAAACTACCACAATCTACCCCTGGCCCCCAAAAGAATTACAACTGTCTATAATATGTTTAGTCCAACTTTAAAGGTTTTACAGTCTTATCTGAAAGTTAAGATTGTGATTTAACTTTAAATTTTGTAAAATCAAAACAAGTTACAAACTTTTAACATATAATGGCACAGAGCAAACATTTGGAACTGCTATGAGGCATAACAAGGAAAGACTAGGCCAAGGCAAACTCAACAACCATCAGTAAACATCTACATCTGCAGTTTAAGTCCCACAGCACAGCCAGTGACTACAAGTCTCTGGATTTTTAAATTTGTCCCTCCAGCTTAGCTGAGTAGCTGAGAAAACTTCCATCCCGAGCCAACAGCGTTCCATGGTAGCCCTTGCATAGTTCTGGTATGTCCAAGTCTTCGGGTCTCCATTGCAAACCACAGTCCACCTTCCAATGGCTTCACTGGCCAATCAGGGACTTCATGCCCTGTTCTAAATATCGCATCTCAGCCGTGGCTCCAGGAATCGTGTGCACTTTATGACCCACTTCACGCATGTATTCCTCATGCTTCCAAAAGCAATACCAGGTATGCAGGACACAGCCATGTTGTTAATTTAGGGACAAAATAGATGTGACCTTGAAGAACAGATTTCTTTTTTTTTTTTTAGCAATTTCTGTTCCAAAGAGTTTGCACAGTCCATCTTTTTGTTCTTGCTGGGTGGAAACACCTCAGGCACCTCTCCATTGTTTCAATGTAAAGCAGTTGGGCCATAATCAAAAGCCAGTCTCTGGGCCAGTAAGTTAACTTGCTTTGAGGTTTTTCCAACTTCAAATCTTAAATCTCAGTTCCATATCGGTAGCCAAGCACACAGTCCATTTCTTAAATTCAGCCTTGGTCAAACTCTCTGGGCACGGGCAGTAGGATGCATCCACCCCCTTGGCCAAGGCACATACTTTTATTAAAGTTTTCTGCAGTCTCTCCTTCCCCTTAGAAAATTTACAAGCCAAGCCTCCAAATGCAATTTTCTCTGCACTGAGCATTTCCAAATTCTCACCAGAATAGTCCATAAAACTTGGCTTACAGCTCTGGAAGATATCTTCAGTTGCAAGTACCAAGTCCATGTCCATTCCTCCAGCACAAAAGTTCCAGAAGATCAAAATCCACATGGTCAGATTCATATCAGCAGATCACCCCACTTCTGGTACCAAATCTGTCATAGTCAGCCACAAGCCGCTGGGATGAATCTCCAAACCACGCACGATTATGGGGAGAAAAATATTTATTGAACAGATCCAGGGGTGGGAGTTAAGGAACGGCTGACCCCCTTTAACAGAAGCAAGCAGAGACAGAGTCAGAAGCCCACAACTAGCACCACAAACAAGCATATTCCAAACTAACAAAAGGAACTCCAGGCTTGAGCTCACACTGCTTTTTGCATATGTATAGCTAAAATTCCAGACCCACCCCAGAAATACCTTAGGGCTGAACCCTAGGATCTGACCAAGGTGACACACTTCCTCTAGCCAGAACTGGCTGGAGACAATTTATAATTTTAATAAACCCTGAATTCTTTTTGGGGACATTTATTCAAATTTGTTCAAATTTTTAGCAGTTGTTTTTAAGCACTTAAAAGGGATTCAGTTGGTGCTCATTTCTTCTTATTTTCTATAGTCCATTGTTATAAGTGAAATTCCCATATTAAAAATAAAAAAGATTTAAATTATGGAGTGACACCCTGGTTCCACCAGTGACCAGGAGTGTGATATCAATTATTTTTTAATTACTAAAATTTAGAACATTAGTGTTTGAAATGAACAATATGTGAATTGGTTGAAAACCATCATGCAAAACCAATATGCTTTTTCTCATATTTATTAAAAAAATCCTCCATAGGCTGTGTGTTTTAAGTTCATTTTTTAAAGAGTTTTTTTATTCATTTTCAAAGAGAGAAAGAGAGAGAGAGAGAGAGAGAGAGAGAGAGAGAGAGAGAGAGAGAGAGAGAGAGAGAGAGAGAGAGAGAGAGAGAAACCAGGACCACCTTGTGGGTCTGGCTTATGTGGGTCCTGGGGAATTGAACCTGGGACCTTGGGCACTGGAGGCAAGTGCCTTAACTGCTGAGCCATCTCTCCAGCCCAATTTTACATTTTAATTAATTAACAGTTTCTGAAGACTAGGTTCCTTCACAGTGCCAAGAGTTCAGGACTTGAGAAAATGATAAAGAGCTTATTTGTCTTTTCTGTGAGGAACTAGAGATGTGGGCGAGTAAAAGTACCTTGAAGTCAGCCGGGCGTGGTGGCGCACACCTTTAATCCCAGCACTCGGGAGGCAGAAGTAGGAGGATTGCTATGAGTTCAAGGCCACCCTGAGACTACATAGTGAATTCCAAGTCAGCCTGGACTAGAGGGAGACCCTACCTCGAAGAAAAAAAAAAAAGTACCTTGAAGTCATATCCTATATGCTTATCATCTTGAATTTTCCTGGATTTATGCTAAATTTATTTTTATTTTACTTTTATTAATTATAAACTTAACAGTATGAACATATGTGTCATATTTATACTGGTTTACTCCTACGTTCCCTCTCCCCTACCCCCATTCCACTCAGGTCACTCCTCAGTGGGACTCTGAGTAATTCATTGTGGGGTCATGATATTTTAAGATTCAGGTGTGTCTGTGTATGAGTATTTGTGTGTGTGTGTGTGTGTGTGTGTGTGTGTGTGTGTGTGTGTGTGTGTAAAGTGTGCTTGCATACAAATGGAGACCAGATGACATCCTTGGGGATAATTCCTCAGAAATGCTATCAATCTTTTTTTGTGACAGTGTCTCTCACTTGTCTGAAACTCATTAATTAAGCTAATCTTACTGGTAAGCTTGTTACAGGCTTCCACCTGAACACCCCCCTGAGACTGCAGCATTGGGATTATGAGTGTGCACCACTACACACTGCTTTTTTTTGAGTTTTAGAGACTGAACTCAAGTTTTAAGACTTCACAGCAAGCATTTTCCCAACAGAATGATTTCCTTAGCCCTCCAGGATATCTTTCAAAGGAGGATTCATAACATTTTACCCCCTCTACTTAGGAGCATGGAGTAGTTTAAGGATAATGAGCTAAGAGAGCTTAATGTGCTTAGTGTTCTGCAAATTTGTGAATCTTGTGAGTATATTTTTTCCTTTTTTATTTGAGAGAGAAAGAATAGAGAAACAGAAATAAGAGACAAACAGACACACACACACACACACACACACACACACACAGAATATGTGTGTGCCAGGGTCTCTAGCTACTGAAAATGAACTTTAGACATGTACCACTTTGTGCCTCTGGCTTTATGTGGGTATTGGTGAATTGAACCTCAGTTGTCAGACTTTCCAAGCAAACAACTTTAACCACTGAACAATCTCTCCAGCCCATGAGTATATTTCTTTTATTACTAAAACCCATTTCATCTGTCATTACAAAATCTAGATCATACCTGTGATAACAAGGGGAGAGCTGGAGTTGTGTGATACTTTCCATACTTCCATATAAAGGAAGACTCGAGAAACAACACAATGACCTAAACACTGTGATTACCAGGAAACAAGGAACAGAAGTTAATATTATTCTTTAGTGTAAGTAATATTGTTTTTTGCATTTCAATGTGGCCTAAAGTATGCTTTGTATTCTTCTTTACTTGCCTCTCTTATTTCTGCATGCTTTGGGTTTCCTTTATTAGAGAGATTTCTTCATTTTAAATTCTGAGGTGTTATTTATGAAAGTATCACACATTGGTACTATGAATAACAAAATTTAGAAAGTATCTATATAGAAAAAGAATTATGAAATGGTTAGCAATTCCAGGGCGGTGGTGGAAAAGACAGGTAACTTATTCCTGGAGCTAAAAAAAAAAAAAGGAAGATATAATGATTCTGAATATGTGTCAAAAATCCACTTCAAACACATTCTACTTATTTGAATGCAGCTCCTTTTCTTAATGTGTACAGTCCATAGAAATAGGAATTAGACATCTGTCATGTAATGTAACTATCACTTCCAGTATAGCCTAGTGACCAGGGGACTGCATCCATTTGTTCCATGTCTGTGTTAATGCTTGCCTTGAGGAGTAGATAAGAGAAAGGAAGAGAAAGAAGAAAGAACTGGAGGAGATGTGCTTATGGTAGAATTTATTGACACAAGATCAGGTAATTTAGAATGTACTTGATGTTTTACAAGACTTACATGGTTAAATATCATTATATATCTGACCACCACACTTTCAAATTTTCTCTCAGAATAATTATATCTTCCATATTTCTTCTGTTAGTGATTTACTTTGTAAATTAAAAAAATTGTGATTAAACGTGTTGGTATAGTGCAAACTAAGGGTCACTATATAAGAATAAGCACTAAGTTACAGCATTTTAATTTTAGCTCAACTGCTAATTCAAGTGGAAATACTTAGATGTAGAGTTGATTGCTTTGGGAATAGATCAATCATTGGAATAATAGAAATTTGAAAACTAAATGATATGCTAATAAGGCAGTGTAAAGATAACAAAAAATTAAAATGAAAGAACAGAATTTAATTTTTCGGAACCCAAAAATGTTTGAGAAAAGCACAATGAATGTGATTCAGGAAAGAGTGATTTATCAATGACAACCTGCTAGTCCCAGGATAAGTGCTGGAATTGGCTTGCTTTTAAAGGTATCCGTCATCCCTATGAATCATAAAAGTACGATTTTTATTATAGGAATTTTCCCGAGTACTCATGGTACATCATATAAACTACAGATAAAATGGATGAGGGAAATGCATTTTATTGAGACACAAATAGTTCTAGAGGGTAGAAGTCAATAAGATTGGAAGGAAATCATCTAGAGACTAAGTACCCCAAATTCATTTCAAACTCATTCCATTTATGTGTACAAGGCTCATATTCTTAGTGTTTAGAATCCATAGAAATAGAAAGCAAGTCATCTCCTTTCCTCTAGGAACATTTGAAAAGAGAAGTTAAAATCAGAAAACCCTATCTTGAAGAAATTCATGAACAGTCTATTTTAAAATTACATGGTGTGAATGATTCTGCCAAAGGTTTGAGCAAAAATCTTTGAATTTACTGTGCAATTCTAAACTTCAGTACTTAACATAATCAAATATAGTTTGCCCAATTAATAAAATTAATAAAATGCCGAAGGAAATATATTACATATATTCATGTACTGTGATGTAATGTGTATCTTTCCTCATTTTTCTAGCTGGGTGAACCATATTTGGAAAAACAAGAACATTATTCAAATTATAGTAAAATTAACTAATTATTTGTTGAAGAGTGAAATGTTATTCTTTTTTATTTCTATTGAGCAATCATTAAAAAAATCATGTTGCATTTTTATGTTTTACACACAAGGCTCAGTACTCGTTTTTATGGGAGTCAAAGTCCCACACAATCTAAACTTTAGCTTTCTTATAATTTTCTCAATTTGGAAACTCCTTCATTTGTGGGTAGTTTAAATTCTAAATTTTTAATGAGATATTTTAAATAGACTATAGATTGGGCAGAATATGGAATGAAAATGGTTTAGGTTATATATAAATAACATAAGCTATTGTGCAGTAAAGATTTTCGCCTTGTCCAAAGGGAGAACTTATCTTAATTGAAACTTTATTTTATTGTCCATAATGAGTTACAATATTTAGTGGGTAAACAATGAGTTGTTATCCCCAATTCCCTACTGCCCTCCCCTCACCACTCTGCTGGATAATCTCCTCCATGGGTTGTCTGGATCAGTCCATGTGACAGGGGACCATGGATAGCCTAGTATTCAGCCAGGTTCTCCTGGCCATGCCTCTGGATTACCTCCCCCACCAGGGCTCTCACAATCTTTCCACCCCCTCTTCCGCATAGTTCCCTGAGTCGTGGTGGATGCGTATTAAGGCTGCTTTAAGGTTGTGAGCTTAGGGGTCTTTGTGTCGAAAATCGTTGGTTTCTATCTCACTGGCTTATCCTGTGTTGATTTAATGGCTGTGGCTGTGGGTCCCTTTTTCATCACGACATTCTCTGTGGTGTTCCATATTTATCCTCCACGGTATGACTGAGGTGGCTCCTCTTTTGCCAGAATCTCAGCTATCTGCCTACAGTCGGTTGGTAGGGTTAGATGGACCCCAGCTCTCTCACTGCATCCTGAAAAATACAAACATAATCTCCATCGAAGAGTGAGATCAGTGTAGGTTAACAAATATATACAATTCTGGATTACCTAGATTCTATTTTTAGTAGCCTCGCCATCAAACGCTCCCATAGTGCAACTTGTCTTGGGAGACCAAGAATATGGGATCCGGTGCCTAACGTCCTGAATCCCTAGTTCCAGAAAAGGGGTCTCCCTCACTAAGTGAAAAATTGGCTGAATTTGAAAGCTGTTGATTGTCTCCTCCAGGCCCAGGCTCCTCCATTACACATTTGCTCCTTTCTTGGTTCGCTGTCTCTCCCAGTAGGAGGTGTGGTCAGCCTACTCATGACCTTAGATTGTGTTTCGTGTCAGCGGTCTCTGTTTATTCCAGCTGTTGTTTATCAGTTTCCCCTGGCAGCCTCTGCACTGCCTTCCAGCACTACACTAAAAGCCTTCTGGGGGCTGGATACCTTCCGGACGTTGAAGGGTCTCTCGATGCTGATCGATGGCATTTTGTGATTTCTTCACCAACAGGGTTTTGCCTCAAGCCTGGAGAGGGCACTCAAGAGCTTTGACAGAATTCTGTCTTGTTTTTGGAACCTCATGGGTTGATTTGGTCAACAACTCCGTGAGGGAAGGGACCAGTGATTGAAACCAAGGGTAGTCAGGCTGATCTAATTAATCACAGGCTTAGATTTTCTCCCCTACTACTAATGGCCCCTCTTGCCAGGCGATGCTAACTACTTTCTCAATAGGTTACAGTATGACCATAAGGATTTTATAGTTTTGAACCTAATATGGTTTATCCTCATGCTTAAACCATTCCCCTCCCCCAGCCCTTACCCCTCATTCATAATGTCTCACTTCTTTCTACAAGTTTGCATAAAGAAAACAGTTATCTTGGTTAAGGACCACATATGAGGGAAAATATGCAGCGTTTGATTCACTGTTCTTTTGAGAGTTCACTTAGTAAGATCTGCCCCAAGTCAGACCATTTTTTCCTAAATTTTGATATTTCATTTTTCCTTTCAGCTGAGTAAAATTCCATCGTGTAAATATATCTGAGTTTCTCTGTCCATTCCTCCATGGCTGGTCATTTGGGTTGATTCCAATTCTTGGCTATTATGAATTGAGCTGCTATAAATATGGTTGTACAAATGTTTCTGCGTCGAGATGTGACATCTTGTGGATAGATGCCTAATAGAGGGATAGCTGGGTCCATTGGAAGGTCTATGTCCATTCTGTTCAGACGTCTCCCCACTGCTTTCCATAGTGGTTGAACAAGTTTGCAATCCCACAAGCAGTGAGTGAGGGTTCCTTTATCCCCGCATCCTCGCCAGCAATGATTGTTGTTGGTTTTCTTTATGATTGCCATTCTGACAGGGGTAAGATGGTATCTCATTGTGGTTTTGATTTGCACTTCCCTGATGCTTAGGGATGCTGAGCACTTTCTTAAATGAGTCAAGGCCATTTGTGTTTCCTCCTTCGTGAATTCTCTGTTGAGATCAGTACCCCATTTTGTGAGGGGGCATTTT
>PVHP010049761.1:0-12042 GCA_004024765.1 Zapus hudsonius
AGAGATTTCAGCTTAGTATAAGAAAGCCTGCCAGCCGGGCGTGGTGATGCACGCATTTAATCCTAGCACTCGGGAGGAGGCAGAGGTAGGAGGATCACCATGAGTTCAAGGCCACCCTGAGACTACATAGTGAATTCCAGGTCAGCCTGGGCTAGAGCGAGACCCTACCTCGAAAAAAAAAAAAAAAGCATAGGTATTTATGACAGGCTTTCTCCTGCAATCCTGCACCTGGGAGTAGAGACAGGTATTTCCCTGGCACACTCACTGGCCAGCCAGTCTAGCCTAATGGTGAGTTCCCGGCCAATGAGAGAGCTTATCTCAAAAAAGATGGGTGCTACTCCTGAGGAATGACACTCAAGGCTGTCCTCTGGCTACATATGCACATGTGAGCTCTCTCTGTCTCTCTCTCTCTCTTGCTCGTGCGTGTGCGCGCACTCACACACACAGATAGATTAGATAGATATATATTTTAAATTCTACCCCCCAAATTAAGAAAGTCTCTCCTCACCAGCCACAGTGAGGTACACCTGTAATCCCAGCTACTTGCGAAGCTGAGGCAGGAAAATAAATTAATACAGAAACTGCCTGGGCTACAAGGTGAGTTTCAAGCCAGTCTGGGCAACTTAATGAAATCTTATCTCCAAATAAATACCAAGGGCTGGAGATCTAATTCAGTGGTAGAGTGCTAACCTAGTATGTATGAGACCCTAAGTTCCAATCAATCATCAGTAACAGAGAAGAAAAAAGAAAAAAAAATTCACTCAATTCTCATAGTTCAGAATGGCTTGAAAACCAGTGATAGTACCCATGGAGATCAGGTGAGGGGAATATGGATATTTTTCTGCTTCTTGGCGTCATCTCACAGAATCTTTAGGTAAAGATTTGGAGTAATTTTAAACAGTGTAAGGGCCAAAACTGACATGTTAAAAAAAAAAACACATTATTTTCTCCCCTTCCCAGGCTTATTTAACAAGTCTCCAGCATGGCAGGGATGAGACGGCTGAATCTATGAGAGTGGACTTATCAATTAGGTTGTGGCTATGGGGAGGACATGGGTCCTGAAGGGATGCATGCTGGGACTAGATTAGTCCCTCAGAGAATAGCCTGGACATAGGTCCCCTCACCCCGTCCTACCCTGCGCTGGGGATTGAACCCAGAGCCTTGTGCGTGCTTGGCAAGTCCTCTCACTGAACGACATAGCCAGCCCTCGTTTGTTTAGAGACAAGGTCTTACTATGCAGCTCCGGCTAACCTATCTATAATTCTCCCTCAGCCTCCTGAATGCTGGGATCACAGGCAGGTGCCACCATGTTTAGACCAGAATGGGTGACTGTGAGCCTGACACCTTCCTTGAACTTCTTTCTTTTGGGGGGAAGGGTTACTGGGGATCAGATCCAGGGCCTTACACAAGCTGATGAGCTCCATTGCAGCTCCCGCACCCAGACTTTACAGGGGTCATTCATCTCATGCCCACTGCCACTCCCCTCTCTGCCATCGGCCATAAGACCCTCACCAGAGCCAAGCAAATGCCAGACCATGCTCATGAGCCTCAAGAACTAAGTGACCCTTTTTAATAATACTCAGCCTTATAGTAGCACAAAATATATTAAGACAAGTGTTTGTGGCAGCCTCTGTATCAGGCCCTGGAGATACCCCAAAGAGTCAAGTTCATCTTCCCATTCAGGGAGCAAGGGCCTGGCAGAGGACAGGGTCCTGAAGGTATTCTTGGAGTGGGAGAGGGAAGAGTCAGGGCCCCACCAAGAACAGGACACCAGAGCTTGACATTCACAGCAACGTTGCATTAGAAGAGAAGGGAAGTGAAGGGCATTGCACAGAGACAACTACAAGCACAAAGGCCAGAGAATGAAACCAGCAAATCCCCTTCACCCTTACCAACTAGTTCCAAGAAGGAGAGGGGACAAAGACGAGGTCCTTCTCCTTCCCAAAGTTAGCTCCTTTGCCTGGATTTCTGGTGGTGCCTTCCTCTTAGTGACCTTAAGTGAACTATTTCTCCTCTCTGCAACTCAGTTTTGTCATTTGCAAAAATGGACCCAACAATGTCACCTGGGTTTTGAGGATCCAAGGACATGAAGCGTTTAAAGCCTTAGAGAGTCAAGGCGGTGCCTGCAATCCAAGTGCTTACGAGGAAGGTGGAGGCAGGAGAATAAAAATGTCAAGGTCAGCTTGGGCCACAATGAAATGAAAACATTAGAGATCTGTGTATCTTAGGAGATCTCACTGATTGGGAGGGGCCTTTGAGCGACCAGTGGAGAAAGGACATGAGGAGGGAAGGAAGGGTTTGCAGCTGTCTACTGTTTCCCACAAGGCCATCCCCAATGGCGGGAATACAGCAACCACTGACCTCATCTAGAAAGTTCTCTGAAGATTGTCCTTCCTCTGCCTTACCTTGCCACCCTGAAGTCACTGTCCAGAGCTATGCCCTGAGGAGAGCTGAGATTTGCCAGAGTCCCAGAGTGAGCAGTAATAGAACAGAAATTGGCAGCTGACTGAGTTATAGTCTTAGCTTTTCTATTCTTGACTTGCTAAGGGTTCATGGAGCGCTAAGGATTGAGCTACATTTAAAAAGCCCACACAGGGGGCCGGAGAGATGGCTCAGCAGTTATGTTCACTTCCTGCACAGGCATGAGGGCCTGAGGGGGCCTGAGACCACTTGAGTTTGAATCTTCTGAGCTTATATTAAACAGCTGCCAAGGTCACATATACCCATAGCCCCAGTCCCACAGGGGAGCAGAGATCCCATGATCACCAGAGGTTTAAAAAAAACAAAAACGATAGCAGCAAGATCCCAGATCCCTAAAAGACCCTAGCTTAAACAGATGGAGTGGAGGCTGGGATATGGCACTTGCTTGTAAAGCCTGTTGGCTGGGGGGTTCAATTCTGCAGAACCCATGTAAAGGCAGATGCACAAGGTGGTACATGCATCTGGAGTTGGTCTGTGGTGGCAAGAGGTCCTGATGCATCCATGTTCTTTTTTAAAGAAAGAGTGATAGATATGGTTACCACAGACATCACATGGGCACATACGTGTGCATATACCATACAACACACCACACTCATGCACACACAAGCAAAAAAAATGCCCACACATGGAAAAATCATCATTGGGGGGGGGGAACAAGAACCCAGAGTCATAGCTGACATTAGAATAAATTCCAGATGGCTTTCAGATTTGCATGTAAAACATGCAATCACAAAAATAGTAAGGAACATAGGTGGGTATTTATAATTTTGGAAGGAAGGGGAAATATGAAAGAGCAGTCTAAGTTTAGCACCGAAGGCAAATAATAAATGACACTTTAAAAACCATGTATCTTAGAAGACTGTCACCAAGCAGAATGGTGAAGGAAGACCTGTGGAGTCAGAGCTGAAGGCTACAAAGAAAAGAGGGCCCTTAGCCAGGTGTGGTGGCGCACGTCTTTAATCCCAGCACTCGGGAGGCAGAGGTAGGAGGATCACTATGAGTTCAAGGCCACCCTGAGACTACATAGTGAATTCCAGGTCAGCCTGGGCTAGAGCGAGACCCTACCTCGAAGAAAAAAAAAAAAAAGAGGGCCCTGGGCCATTCCTTGAGAAGTCAATTGAGCAACTCCATTAGGACTATCTGAGGCAATCATCCCCTTCCTCCTTCTGATGCTGTACCCATCAGCCAGTGCTGGCAGGGATTTCTACAGGCTAAGCCACTGGGCACCCCAAGCCACAAGCACTCGCACACAGGCAAAGAGAATTGTCATACCCCAAGACACAGCAGGCCCCTTAGACACACCCAATCAGCACATTCCACTCGTAGGCACAGCAGATAAGAACCAAAATGCACAATTAAAAAGTGAACAGGGACTGAGAGTGAGACTCATCTTTTTGTGTGTGTGTAAGGCAGGGTTTCACTCTAGCCCAAGCTGACCCGAAACTTACTCGATAGCCCAGGCTACCCTTGAACATACCCTCCCAAGTGCTGGGGTCCCAGGTGTGAGCCACTATGCCCAGCTTAAGGGCAAAGCTCAGTAGTAGAATACTTACTTGCCTAGCATGCAACAAGCCTTGAGTTGGCTGCCTAGCACCCCCCACTCAGATGTCAAGAATTACTAAATATTTGAATAAAATCAATACTATGGAGCATGGCCATGAAAACCCATGGTGTCAGAACAGAGTGTGCAATCTCCGAATTTGATACTTTGGTACAGAGATCATTTTGAGCTGATAGCAACTAAGGAGCAGCAACTATGAGACAATTTCTCTGTCCTCCTCCCGTTTGCCTAGAGGCAGGACATAGATTCACAGGACAAAGGTGTGCTCCTCCCCTCTCTACCAGAAGGGCCAAAGATGAACCACTGAAAGCAGTTCTGGGGTGCAATAGCCCTAAGATTCACCAGAGGAATCCCTGTAACAAGCGTGCCTAGCTTTATGCGCCATGTATTTGTAGCAAGCCTCACTAACTTTAAATATCTATTCATTCGTTCACTTCTTTGTTTATTGGCAAGTAGAGATAGAAGAGAAACACAGAGAGAGAATGGGCATGCCAGGGCCTCCAGCTACTGAAAATGAACTCCAGATGCATGCACCACTTTGGGCATCTGGCTTTTTGTGGGTACAAGGGAACAAGCTGGGTTGTTAAGCTTTGCAGGCAAGTGTCTTAACTGCTGAGTCATCCCTCTGGGCCCTCCTCCCTAACTTTATATGCATATATATATATTTTTATATATATGCATATATATAACTTTTATATGCATATATAAGACTTTATATGTCTTACCATGGTTTACTTGTCTCTAGAGACTCAAAGTCCTTTCTCTTGGTTATTTTCTAAAAAGTCACTTTGTTGAGGATACTATATAAGTTGGAATTCAGACCTATCTCTTTGAGAATTACTCATCCCTTGGTATCTCGCATGTACCCCTGAAAAATTCTTATTAATAAGTGTTTGGTTGGTTTTCTCTAAATAATATTTCTTTTGGTACAGAGATCCATTTAAACTTAAAAGAAAAAATGTATGAGGGTTAAGGGGAAAAAATGTGTTTTCTCTCCTATCAGTAGAAAAACTAACTCCCAGCCAGGACTGGAGGTGCAGACGTGTAATTCCAGGACTTGGGAGGTGGAAGCAGTAGGATAAGAAGTTCAAGGGCAGTCGAGGCTACATATCAAGTTTGAGGCCAACCTCAACCTATCTCAAAAAAAAAAAAAAAACACCAAGCCTGGTGAGCTGGCACATGCCTTTAATCCCAGCACTCAGGAGGCAGAGGTAGGAGGATCAATGTGAGTTGGAGGCCAGCCTGAGACCACATAGTGAATTCCAGGTCAGCCTGGGCTAGAGAAAGACCCTACCGCAAAAAAAAAAAATCTATAACAGGATTATTGTGATCAAATTTTAGAATACAAGTATTAAAAGAAATACCAAATAATGTCATTCTACCTCTTTACATTTTTAACAGAAGAGCAGCTTCCCTCCCTTCCTCCCCCCCAAAAAAACTTATCTAATTCTCAAATGAGCCAGAAGAAGAGAAGGCCAAGAACCAGCAGCCTCAACGCAGGCAGCTTCTTCTCAGTGCCTCAGCGGAACTTTCTCTGAAGAGGGCTCCACATCTGGTCCCATTCGTGTCTTTATTTCTCCTCCCCACCCCCATACTTAAATAGGGAAAATTTGGCCAAGCTCAAAACCAGACTTTTGTACACATTATTTTATAAAGTAGACAACACATTATTATGCTCTGGAAGAGACATCTGCAAAGGTTACCCTTTAGGAATGTGCCTGTTTTTGCGTCTTTCAGCCTCAAGAATGCTGGTGTTTGCTACTCTGCCATCTAGCCAGGAAATGGGGAGAAGGAGTCATGAGAGCCTTTCAGTGTTGGGGACATGGAACCAGGTCTGGGAGGCTCCACTCCTTCCAGCTAGGGACCCCAGAAGCTCACTTTTGCTGTCTGAGCTTCTGTTTGGGGATCAGTAAAATGGGAACACACTTGCCAAGCTCACAGGATGCTTCTGAGGCTAAGATGATAAAATAGTGAAACTGATTTCTGAGGCCACAAGTTCTAAACCAAGCAAGGGTCACTAAAACAAGTCCCTTCAACGGCCAGCAAGGCAATACAATTTTGCCAAGTAGCCACATGGACACAGGAATGGGACGGACTCTGACCAACGATGTGGCTCCGGTTCAGCAGCCCCTCTCTAAAGAAAAATAAGGCTGATTAGAGCAAAGCAATTCTTGAAATTGATGCAAAATAAAAATCATCTTCTCCCTGCTGTGGGTTGAATTTTGTCCACAATTTAAAAAATAAATAAATAAAAGACATGTTGAACTCACAAAACCTCAGAATGTGACTTTATTTGGAAATAGAGCCATTACAGATGTAATTACTTTTCAGTTGAACTGAGGTCATATTGGAATAGTCTCCTAATCTACTCCAACTGGCCATATAGAGACACAGGCAGAGGCCATGTGAAAATGGAAACACTGGAGTGATGTATCTACCAGCCAAGAATTGCCAAGGCTTGGGGGGAGGGGGACTAGGAGCTAGAAGAGAGTCATCGAATAGATTCTTCCCCAGAGCTATCAAAAACTGCTAACCCTCTGGGCATGGTGGCGCACGCCTTTAATCCCAGCACTCGGGAGGCAGAGGTAGGAGGATCGCCGTGAGTTCGAGGCCACCATGAGACTACATAGTGAATTCCAGGTCAGTCTGGGCTAGAGGGAGACCTACCTCGAAAAACCAAAAAAAAAAAAAAAAAAGCTAACCCTACTGATATCTTTTTAAAAATTATTTATTTACTCTTCCCCACATGGCAAGCTAGCAGAAGGACCTCTGAATCTCCTGGCCTTAGAAAGGTAAGGCCTACCCCACCCCAGCTAATGGAAGGTTCCAGATTCTTCCCACATGAACCTCTCCTTCTCATGATGGGAGCCCTCTGTTACTTTTTCTTCTACTGCTTGTTTAGCTAAACAACATAAATTCTGTTAAACTCTCCACATTTTCTCCCCACACTGGTGGCTGGAAAACTCTGTAACTCCCTATGTTCCCTTAAATAATAAAGTCTCCCACTAAACCTTAAAAAATTTTTAAAAATTTTTAAAAAAAAAAAGTCAAGCTGGGCATGGTGGCGCACGCCTTTAATCCCAGCACTCGGGATGCAGATTAGGAGGATCACCTGAATTAGAGGCCAGCCTGAGACTCCATAGTGAATTCCAGGTCAGCCTGGGCTAGAGCGAGACCCTACCTCTAAAACCAAAAGAAAAAAAACCTTAAAAAATTATTTATTTAAAGGCGTACTCACAGCAATCCTCCCGAGTGCTCCCAGCTCGGGAGGATTGCTGTGAGTTCAAGGCCAGCCTGAGACTACATAGTAAATTCCAGGTCAGCCTGGGCCAGAGCAAGACCCTACTATGAAAAACAAAAAAAATTACTTATTTATTTGCACTATGTACACCAGGGTCAGTTGCCCTGCAAATGAATGCCTGGGCATGCAGCTTTTACATGGGTGGGTGGCTGGGAAATTGAACCTAGGCCAGTAGGCTTTGCAAGCAAACACCTTTAACCACTGAGCCTTTTGCCCAGGCTCTTATTGATATCTTTTTAATGTTATTTTTTATTTCTATTCATTTATTTTTGTTTTTTTGAGGTAGGGTCTCCCTCTAGCCCAGGCTGGCCTGGAATTCACTATATAGTCTCAGGCTGGCCTCTAACTCAGGTGATCCTCCTATGTCTGCATCAGGAGTGTTGGGATTAAAGGTGTGCACCACCATGCTCACCTTTTGTTTTGTTTTGTTTTGAGGTAGGAGCTCATGTAGCTCAGGTTGGTCCTTGAACTCACTGTGTACCTGAGGATGACCTTGAACCCCTGATTCTCCTACTTTCACTTCATAAGTGCTGAAATTACATATATGTGCCACCACACCTGGCTCAGTTTTTTAATGTTTTAAACCTCCCAGTTTGTGATATAATCACACAACATGTAACAAAAATTCAGTCAAAAAATGTCTACAAGCTGGGTGTGGTGGTGCACGCCTTTAATCCCAGCACTCGGGAGGCAGAGGTAGGAGGATTGCCATGAGTTCGAGGCCACCCTGCGACTACATAGTGAATTCCAAGTCAGCCTGGGCTAGAGTGAGACCCTACCTCGAAAAACCAAAAAACAAAAAAAAAGTGTTTTTATTAAGAAAAGAGTTGGGGCCAGGCATGGTGGTGCACACTATTAATCCCAGTGCTTCAGAGGCAGAAGTAAAAGGATCGCCCTGAGTTTGAGGCCAGCCTGAGACTACGTTAGTGAATTTCAGGTCAGTCTGGACTAGAGTGAGACCCTACCTCGAAAAATAAGAGAGAGAGTTGGTTGCCAGCCTGTGGCACTATTCAGAGGTGGGGCTGGAGCTGGGGAACCTTTTGGAGATGGGCTTTGAAGGGGTGTTGCCCTCACAGGAGTCTGCAGGACTCGGGCCTCTTTCTTTTCCATTTTCTTTCACGTCCTGGCTGCCATGAAGTGAAGTCTCCTCTGCGAGGGGCTTTCACCATGACGCCTCATCACAGGCCTTGAAGCATCAGGCAAACCGACCATGGACTGAAACCTCTAACACTGTGGGTCAAAATAAACCACTCCTCCTCTTTAAACCGATCACCTTGGGTATTTGTTATAGTAACAGAAAGCTGACTAACAGAGACCATGTCACACGATTAAGCTATATCAACTAGGTTTGTATAAGCCCAGTCTATGAAGTTGCACAGCAATGACATGGCCTAATGATGCATTTGCAGGACTGTCATTAAGTACCATATGATGATGCTTTGTTACTGCAGACCTAGCAAACTAATGCACTCCTCTCCGTGGCACTTATGTTACATCAGGTCTAAACTTCTAATTCCAGTGTGAGTCAGTGGGTGTCTCTCAGCTTAAGTCTTGGCAGAGCCAGAACGAGGGTGGGGTGAATGTAGTGCCTAGGGCCCAAAATTTAAAGAGGCAGTAACATTAGTTTCCTGTAACTGCTGACCCTGAAGAGGGAGGCACCTGAAACTGATGGGGAACACACAGAAGTTCTGCTTGCATGTTTCATCAAAAATCATCTTTCAGGGCTGGAGAGATGGCTCAGCGGTTAAGGCACTTGCCTCCAGTGCCTAAGGCCCTGGGTTCAATTCCCCAGGACCCACATATGCCATATGCACAGATGGTGGCCCTGGTTCTCTCTCTCGCTCTCTCTCTCTCTCTCTGTATTTCTCTGCTTGAAGATAAATAAATAAAATTTTAAAAAATCATCTTTCAGTCAGTGATACTTTGTAGCTAGTTATAAAATATACTATTGCTGGGTGTGGCAGCGCATGCCTTTAATCCCGCACTTGAGAGGCAGAGATAGGAGGATCACTATGAGTTCAGGGCCATCCTGAGACTACATAGTGAATTCCAGGTCAGCCTGGGCTGACCTTAAAAATAAAAATAAAAAACAGGGCTGGAGAGATGGCTCAGCGGTTAAGGCACTTGCCTCCAGTGCCTAAGGCCCTGGGTTCAATTCCCCAGTATCCACATAAGCCAGACCCACGAGGTGGTGGCCCTGATGCTCTCTCTCTCTCTCTCTTTCTCTCTCTCTCTCTCTCTCTCTCTCTCTCTCTGCTTGAAAATGAATAAAATATTTTAAAAATAAATAAAAAACAAAACAAAAATCAATTGCCATCAAATGTGATAATAAGCATTTTAAGAAAGACAAGGCCAAGGACTGGAGAGATGACTCAGTGATTAAAGAGGTTTGCTTGCAAAGCCTGATGGCCTGGTTTCAATTCCCCAGTGCCCAAGTAAAGCCAGACACACAAAGTAGTACATACATCTGGAGTTTGTTTGCAAGGGCAGGAGGCCCTGGCATGCCCTTCTTTCTTTCTCTCCTTTCTCTCTCCCTCTTTCTCTCACTCTTGAGTAAATAAAATATTGCAAAATAAAAGAAAGCCAAGGCCAGGCTGAGAAGATGGCTTAGTCAGTAAAGCACTTGCTGTGCAAGTGTGACACACACACACACACACACACACACACACACACAAGTGCATATATACACACATGCACACACCACACATATACTTTCAAAAAAAAAAAAAGAAGAAGAACATAAAGACAAGGCCAAGGAGGGTAGGGTAGGGAGATGGCTCAGTGGGTAAAGGGGTAAAATTCCTGGCACCCATGTCAAAAAACAAGGCCTGTCCTAGCAGCAAGGGCCTGTATTCCCAGCATTGGGAGGAAGAGCCCTAGGGGGTGTTGGCAGCTAGTCTAGCTGGATCAGTGAGGTTTCCGGTCAGCAAAAGAAACTGTCTTCAAAACTAAGGTTAAGGGCCAGAGACAGGCTTCAAGGTGGTTAAGTGCACTTCCTGCACAAGCATGAGGGTCTTGGGGGGCCGGAGACCACCGGAATTTGAATCATCAGATCCCATGCCCCCTGCCTCCACGAAAGTGCACACACATGTACATGCACTCACACACATACAAACATGCATACATACATACATGCACACCACATACACATATACACACCAGAAAAAAAAACAACAACAAAAGAAGAAAGAAAGATAAGGACCTAGGAGAACAAATACAGTAGGCTCACAGGCTGCCAAGGATATGAGGTATAAGATAAAACAATAGTATATATACTAGCCTTTTGTGTGTCTGCATGTGTGCATGTATGTATGCTTATTCGTATGTGTGTGGGTACATGTGCATGCAAGTTCAGGCCACAGAGGACAACCTCTGGTGTTATACTCAGGAGCACCATACATTTTTTTTGAGACAGGGTCTTTCATTAGCCTGGCGCTCACTAATTAAGCTAGTTTAGTTAGCCAGTGAGATCCTCCTGTCTGTGCATTCTTAGTGCTGAGGATCAAATGCCCTGCATTTTACATGGCTACTGAGGATCAAACTTAGAGCAAGCACTATACCCACTGAACTATCTCCTGAGCACTCCCCTTTTTGAGACAGGGTCTCACTAGAGCCCAGGCAGTATGAAGCACCATGTCTGGCTCGTATACTTCTTTAACAAAGAAGGATGTTAATTCTTCAGATGCCAGAAAGAAAAGGAAGGAAGGAAGGAAGGAAGGAAGGAAGGAAGGAAGGAAGGAAGGAAGGAAGGAAGAAAGAAAGAAAGAAAGAAAGAAAGAAAGAAAGAAAGAAAGAAAGAAAGAAAGAAAGAAAGAAAGAAAGAAAGGAGAGTGGTATGTTGAATGAAAGGGAAAAGGAGTCTGTCTGGGCATGGTGACTGACACCTACAGTCCCAGCACTGAAGAGGTAGAAGCAGGAGGATCATTCTAAGCTAAAGGCCAGCCCAATCTACATGGTTCCAGGCCAGTAAGGGCTACATAGAGAGATCTTGTTTAAAAGACCAAAAAAACAGGGGCTGGAGAGCTGGCTCAGTGGTTAAAGGCACTTGCTTGCAAAGCCGATGGCTCAGGTTTGATTCCCCAGTACCCATATAAAGCCACATGCACAAAGTGGCGCATGCTTCTGGAGTTTGTTTGCAGTGGCATGAGGTCCTATCATGCCCATTCTCTCTCTGTGTCTGCCTATTTCTCTCTCCCTTGTTAGGGTCCACAAACCGTTCCAATAAAGACCACCACTCACGAATGCAAAAGCAAGAGCGTTTATTTCTTGAGACAGGAAGCCAGCATGCAGGGGTCCACCCTCTAGCAAGAAGGGGACCCGGAATGGAATTCACAAACACTTTTTAAAGCATGAAATCACAACTGTGGACTTTCCAAGCTTCTGCAGGTGTGGCTTTGTTGTGTCAGAATAACCTGACAGCAGACAGTCAAGGACCCTTTATCTATCTTATCTGCTGGCTGAGTCTAGGGGTAGCAAGATATCTTTTGGCACACAGACATGTCTTTCATGAGAACATCTGTTTGAGGTCAGCTTTTAGCTAAGATGGAGGGCTGAGCACACAATGGCGTTCTTATGGCTATTTTGATCTTCCTTCTCTCTCTCTCTCTCTCTCTCTCTCTCTCTCTCTCTCTCTCTCTCTCTCAAATAAATAAAATATTTTTAAAAGAGACTAAAAAACACAAACCAAGAAATCAGATAG
>PVHP010049762.1:0-12053 GCA_004024765.1 Zapus hudsonius
ACAATGCTACCCATCCCTAGATCGTATATAAAGTTGGATGTGAGAATAAAGTTTTGAGATCTGCCCACTGCCGCAGTCTCCCGAGAGTCGCATCTCTCGCCGGCTCACGGCTATTCCAAGCCTCTGCTCACCCAGTTCCCGTGGGTGAACAGGGGGTTGATGCGCGCTGCAACCCCCTAAGTAACCCACGGACCCAGACAGGATAAAGGATCCATCATTTTAATATTAAAAATCTTGGATTTATGAAAGTCTCATAATTAGTAGCCTAACTGTATTACTCTGAATAGCATGTTTTTAGACTGAGTTGAGTGAAAAAAATCTCAGAAAAAAAATTTCACTTTAAACTATGTTTCTTATGCACATTTGGATAAATGCTATAGTGAGAAATTTTAATCCAAACTAATCAACCTCAAACTTAGTATCTCCAATCATATATTTTATTTTCCTATAGCATGTTCATTTGAATAAGTTTATTCCTTTAATAGGTTCATTTGTTTAGCCCCCTGATGTAAAAATAGAGTTTTCACTCCCCCTGGTTCTGAACAGTTTCACCCTGGGTAAGCTTAGGTGCTACTGTTACCTAGTGATACAGAGTTCTCTCTCATTCGAGCTTCTGAGGTCTCTTAAATGACTGGCTGAAACTGTCTAGAGCTCACAGAATGACTCAACAATACTGTTAGCACCAAACTTAGAGCTATTGCCATATTTAATTATTATTCCATTATTTAAATATATTAGTTATTGTATAAGTAGTTATACTAACTTTTAAATTTTATGTCACACAAATAATGCATTGGTATACTAATTAAATTATTATAATGTGGATAGGCAAGATGGCACGTATATGTAAATCCCAGCACTTGGAAGATAGAGGCAAGAAGATCAGTTTAGGGTGATTCTTAGATACATAATGAGTTTGAGACCATCCTGGACTACATGACAGTTTATCCCAAAACACCAAAAGTAGTTTGCTAAAAGTTACTAAATAATGTACACACTAAAAGACTTCACAAGAAGTTTTTAATGAATAAACAAAATTGAAATACTCTTATGTGTTAGGGTGTCCAGAGATATCTTCATTTACTGTTTCTATTTAGTAATAACTATAATAATAACTGATATTCACTGCATAATATGTACTATTAATGTTTTCAATACATTTTTCATATTACTCTCAAAGCAATATAATATAGATATTATTATATCATTGTATGTCTTTTAAAGATGAACTAAAACACACAAAAAATTAAATGACTTGCCAAATGACATACAGCTATATATCAGTATGCTTAGTTTTTGCTATGCACAGCACAGACCCTTGAGAATAACTGAAAAACAAATAATGATGTTTATACAAGTAATTACAGAAGGGCATCTTAGAAAATCTTTCTCCATGAATCAGTAGTCTTTCGCTTCTGGCAATTGTGGAGGAATATCTCAGCCTGGCTGAGAACATAGATCACATTGTTCTGTCCAATGCTTCCTCAAGCCCCATCTCCACCTCGAAACCCCTCAAGAAAATGCTCACCCTCCCCACAACCCCACCAAAATAGGTGTTCTTGGTGGCCAACAGTATCATGAAGGTTGGGCAGCTGTAATTCTCTGCTCAACAGAAAGAAAGCTGATTGCTTTTATTCAGGTCTTTTTTAAAAGCACCTTTTAAATTTGCTGCTATTCTTTCTTCTCTCTTCCTGGTTGATAAACCCTTTTATATTGATTGGTTCCCTGACCAACTGCTACCAAATTATAACTATTGTTAGCATATTACAAAAGATTTCAACAAATTGGTGGTAATATTTAAAATCGCGTGCTCTTCGCACACAGAGATGATACCTTCAAGGATTTCTCCATTAGATGTGTTGCCTTTCAAGAGGATTCTCATCTTTAAGAAAAGCCCATCTGGGACTAAATGTTCCTATTTTAAACAAAGAAATAACAATGATATTATAACTCTGGAATGCAAAAGACAATTTTCAAGTAACTGCCGGTTTTATTCAACCTTTGCATGATGACTCAGGATCAAAGGAAATCAAAAATTTAAAAGATCATATAATAACATCTGGTCTATCCCTAAGGATGTTTCCTTATATTTTATTCAATCTAAATAAAATAAATAATACAAAGAAAAGTGCATGCAAAACCTTTCCATGGAGTGAAAAACATTTAATGGCAAGGTCAGTATGTCAATGGTGAATCTCAGGCAATATTCTTACTATGCAAATCTTCAAACATCAGTTAGATTTATTTTCTCTTGATATTTTAATAAGGTCCTTTTTAAACAATGGTAGAAAGAAATAGAAAAAAATGTTTCATCTTTTCTACAAGTTATGGATGTTGCATATACCACTGATCAAAACGTTCTCTGAATGCTGTTTTCAAGTTATAAGCCAACTGTGATTTCTTGCCTAGCTCTACTTTTGCCAAACAAAGCATTTCTTTAAACAACTAGTCAAGATTAAAAGTGCAGCCTAGGGCTGGGGATATGGCTCAGCAGGTGAGAATGCTTGCCATGCGAGTATGAGGGCCTGAGAGCACCTGAGTTAGACTACCAGCACAAACATAAAAGGCTATGTATGGTCATGCATGTTGGTAACCCCAGCCCTGTGGTGGGGGAAGACAGGACAATTGCTGGGGCTTGATGGTCAGCCAATCCAAATAAAATTGGCATCTGTGGGTTTAATGAGAGATTCTGTCTCAAGGAAACAAAAGGTGGAAAAGCAACAGAGGATCCATGATGTTCTCCTCTGCCTCCACACACATGTGCAAAGAGAGGGAGCATGCATCTACACACATGTGCATACACAATACACACATTCCATCAGGTGAACTACACACACACACACACACACACACACACACACACACATTTCAGCCTAGGTGCACAGAACTTCTACTTTTCCCTCTACAGTGACAATTAGCCTTTATGTGAGCACTGTATTCATTTGATCCATAAATAATTACAGCTATTCGTGTGTGAGATGCTTTAAAATGAAAAGTTAAGGGAAGCAAGCATTGATATTTAGAAAGCTTGACAGATATAGATTACCCAAAACAAAAGCTAAATTAAGGTTACCAATTTTAGCTTTGCATTATTACTGTATTGGTTAGCATTCTAGTGTTCAGAAATAACATGTTTTTTTAAAATTTATTGTCCATAATGAGTTACAACATAGAAATAACATGTTTTGAAGTTTCCTTTGAAGGTTAGTTGACCCACTGCTTTTAGACTGAAGTAAAGTAGTATGTGATCTGGAATTCACATCTGGAGTAGAGAAAGAGCAAGAAAGAGAGAGAGAAAGAGAAAGAGAGAGAGAAAGAGAGAAAGAGAAAGAGAAAGAGAGAAAGAGAAAGAGAGAGAAAGAGAAAGAGAGAGAGAGAAAGAGAGAAAGAGAAAGAGAAAGAGAAAGAGAAAGAGAAAGAGAAAGAGAAAGAGAAAGAGAAAGAGAAAGAGAAAGAGAAAGAGAAAGAGAAAGAGAGGATGGGGGAAAGAGGAAGGAAGGGAGAAGAAACAAGAGAAAGACTTGGATCCCACCGTGTCCTTAAGTCTCCCTACTAAGGCCCTATCTCCTAAAGGTTTCACCAACTCCCAATAACAACAGCTGGGGACAAAATCATTAACATATGGGATCTTTGGGGTAGCACTCATTGAAAATATACCAACCACCTTTCCAATAGGCACATTAGAATATTAGGTCCAATTCCCTTTTGCCTTCAGAGATCCATTAAGTCTCCCAGATTTTGGGAGCAAATGTTTTCCTTAAGTTTGCCACACTCAAATCAGTTACTCTGCTTTGTTCTTTGATTTCATTACTCAACACCTTCAGAAAACAGACATTTTGCTTCCATTATATTATCTTGTTTCCATTCTGTAACATTTGTACTACATTGCCTACCCTTACTTACTTCCTGTTACAATCACACTTTCAGAAGTCATGAATGAGGAGGCTGGGGAGATAGTTCAGTGGATAAAGCTTTTGGTGTGCAACTCTGAGTAGCTGAGTTTGGATCCTGAGACCCCCCACATAAAAGCTGGAAGCTGTGGCAAGCTCTCATAATTCGAGTGTGTCTACTGTGAGAAGAAGAAATTTCTGAAGGGTTAGAAATAGAGCAGTGAACAACTAAAGACCCTGTTTTAAACAAGGTGGAAGGCAAGGACTAACCCAAAAATTGCCCTCTGACCTAAGCATGCTCACATGAACACACATACACACACATGCATATATACATGCACACACATACACACAGCAAATAAATGAATAAATTAAAAGTATTTTAAATCATGATAACAGTGACTACTAGGTAATCTCAAAACCCATCAAGGCTGGCCATGGTGGCACACGCCTTTAATCCCAGCACTCAGGGGGAAGAGTTAGGAGGATCACTGGGAGTATGAAACTGCAAAATGAATTCCAGATCAGCCTGAGCTAAAGTGAGACCCTACCTCTGGGAGGAAAAACCCTTATCAAAGTGCTGAGAATAAGTGACTCTTGAGTACTCAACACTAAAGGAGACATCTCTATCATTCCCTCCAAGTCTCAGAGACCCTTGTGGAAGAGGGGACAGAAGAAATATAAGAGCCAGAGGATGTGTGTTAGAATGTTATCTTCTGAGCATGAAGTGGCCATTGCAGTCAAGACTTCACAGTAACTGCTGTTACCTACACAAGATCTGCACATCCATATTTCATCATGGATGATGGAAGAGGACACAAAAAGGCATCAAAGTAGAAGAGGAATGACTAGTTGGAAAGAAGAGGGGATTCAGTGGAAGGGATAAGGAGGAGGGGGACAAAATACATTATGTACATGTTTGAAAATTGCCAATAAAATGTTTTTCAAAAATCACAAATAAGCCACATTGGTGGTGTACAACTTTAATCCCAGTACTTGGGAGGCTTAGGTAGAAGGATTGCCAAAGCTTTACCCATATATGTCCTTTCTGCAAATTTAGCCAATGTCATTCTCTGTTCCTTGCAAATTGCACATCTGTTATATCTTTCTGTTCTATTTTCTCTTCTGTCTATCACTGTAAGTCTGGTTAAGAGAAGCAAGCAATAACTATGTCACAACCTGAATGCTATGCTATTTTCAAATTCCTCTGCCAAAGAAATTATTCAATTACATTTGAATTCAGGCTTACTCAAATGTTCCAGACATGGGCAGGGCCAGATGCTTTGCCAGAATGTAATATGAATGACCTTTAGTCCAAAGACAAATACAAAATGTTCTCTCTCATATGGAAATCCTATCTATATTTTCAGATATGTGTGTTTAAGTGGGATTGAGTAACTGCAGAGACAAGAAAGCTGAAAAGTAATCATGAGTGGGTGTAGAGGGAAATGGGCTTTAGAAAAGGGGTGGCCGGGACAGTTAGAATAGTTGTGATATGAAAGTGGAGGGGGAAATACTGGAGGTGGAAAGGCTTAAGCACAAAGCGGAGCATGCATCTACAGTTAGTTTGCAGCCACTGGAGGCCCTGATGCACCCATTCTCTCTGTCTCTATTCTCTCTATCTCTATCTGCTTGCAAATAAATAAAAAAGTTATTTAGGAGCCGGGCATGGTGGCTCACGCCTTTAATCCCAGCACTTGGGAGGCAGAGGTAGGAGGATTGCCATGAGTTCAAGGTCACCCTGAGACTACATAGTGAATTCCAGGTGAGCCTGGGCTAGAGTGACACCCTACCTCGAAAAAAAACAAAAAAAGTTATTTATGCAATAGTTTTTAAAATTAATACTAAATAAAGGTTTTCAGAATCTAATCTAGTCACATAATGTAAATTTAAATAAAATATAGTTCAAGTACATACTGGGTTTGGGAAATTCAATATTCTGGTTAACTGAATTATTTTTTCATGTTTCCATTCTTATTGAAAAAATATTTCTACAATGCATTAGAATATTTAATTGCCTTAAGTAAAATATGTTGACTCCAATTAAGTCATCAGCTTTATATACATTTTATCTCTCTCATTGCAAATAAGAGTTCAACATAAGAATTTTAGATACATTCAGATCACATCACAGTGATATTTTGCCTTGATGCCTTGATAAATGAGGTCGCAAAAATCTGCTGTTTTAAGAAAGAGACACACAGAAGAAAGTAACTAAACTGGGTTTCAAAAGAGTCAAAACTGAAACATGTTAAGAAATATTCTAAAGTACCAATGTCTTATACCTTGTTTGCTAGGACTATAGCAATGAGGGCCTTGTTATAACATTCTTTGTCTTCTGAAATCATATAAACAGTGGCTAGTAACCGCAGAACTTTAGCCTATAATAAAAAATAAGAGAAGGCATTTAGCTGAGGCATAAGCTGCTACACAGTAATAGGTACCATCTCAAACACAAGTCATCTTTTTGTATTGCACTTTCTCTACACAACTACATGGTATAAAAATATTGCCTAAGAATCTTATAGCATTAGTTATAGCTCTGGTTTGTTTGACTTAATATAATTGCATTAAAACAATTTCAAGGTGTTTTTTGTTTTTTGAAACATAGTCTTGTTCTGCAGCTAAGTTTGGACTCCTGGGATCCTCCTGCATGGACATGCCACTACACCTAGCAATTATTTGCACGTGTGTGTGCGTGTTAGTATGTGTGTGGCTGCACGTGTCCACAAGTGCATGTACATGTGTGGGCACATGCATAGGGAAGCTTAGAATTTGACAGGTGTCTTTTTCAATCACTTACCATCGATTTTATTTATAGAGGCAGGATTTCTCATTGAACCTGGAGCTTGCTGCTTCAGTTAGTCTAGCTAGGCAGCTTGTCCCAGGGTCCCCTATAGTCGCCTTCACTAAGACTGCTGGTGGGTAGCCATACCCAACCAGCTTTTAAGTGGATGCTGACAACCTGAACTCAGTTCCTCATGTTTGCACAGCAAGCGCTTTACCCACTAAGCCATGCCCCCAGCTCACAATGATTTTCTCAATAGTGTTTTAGCATTAAATTATTTTATCATTTCAAACTTAAAGCTCAATTCAGCTATATTTTAAAATAAATAAAGTATCACTTAATCAAGTCAATTTCTCCAGCCAGGTCAGCATTGATAAAGGAAATAATTCTAATTAGAGTGGATATGTTTAATTATGGCTTTGCAACTGAAAGTATAAATACTACTTCAATAAGTTGCCTAGGGGAGATTGCTCAGTCGTTAAAAGCACTTGCTTGAAAAGCCTGCTAGACTGGGTTCAATTCCCTATTATCCACATAAAGCCAGATACACAAAGTGGTACATGCATCTGGAGTTCATATACATCAGCAAGAGGCCTTGGCACACCCATAGTGCCTGTCTCTCTCAAATAAATAAATAAAAATATATTAAAATGAATTATTTGATCTCTAAGTATTAATGAGACTGGTAGGGCCAGGCAAAGATGATCTATTAATTAAAAACAAAAAATTAAGCATATTGGGCTGAAGAGATGGCTTAGCGGTTAAAGCGTTTGCCTGCAATGAAGAAGGACCCGAGTTCAATTCTCCAGTGCCCATGTAAAGCCAGCTACACACTAGAGGGCGCATATGTCTGGAGTTTGTTTACAGTGTGCCATTCTCTCTCTCTCTCTCTCTCTCTCTCTCTCTCTCTCTCTCTCTCTCTCTCTCTCTCTCTCTCTCTCATAAATAAATGAAATAAAAAATATTTTAAAAAAAATTAAGCATATTGGTGCTCTGTAAATCTGGAGAAGTGACCTTTAGATTGTCATATCTCTCAGTTTTGAATTCAAAAACTAAGAAGGAACAATTAAATATAGTAGTCAATGTCATTGTTGTGAAACAACTCCACAAAAACTTATAAGCTCCTCCCGAGGAATTTTATGGAGCAAATATGGAATCCCTAAGAAATGTTGAAGCTATTTCATTATAGCTTACAAAGTTGTCAAATTATAAGAAAGAAGACTTGAATCTCAAGATTTATGTAGAAACAAAAAGAAACCAGACACCAGTCAGCACATACTCAATGATTCTACTTATACAAAACTCAAAAATACAAAATGATCTCCAGTAAAAGTCAGAATACTGAGTTTTTTCCCTTGGGGAACGGAGGGGATAATAACTGACACAGAACTATATAAACTTTAGGTAGTGATGAAAGTTTCTGTGCCTGCATGTATATTGTGGTTACAAGACTATATATCAAATTCATCAAGCTATGCATTTAAGGCTTGTGCAATTTATTATATATAAATTATATCTCAATAAAGTACTTTTAGAATAAATGAAAAATTACTTCAAAATACAACCTCACAACATTACAATACACTCAATTTCAATCATTTTTATGTGCCATGTTCCATCTTTCTTTCTTCCTCAGACGTCCTCTTATCTAAATCCCTTGCCTAGAACTTTGTTCTTCTTTTAACTGTAGGACCCCTATCTACAAGGCCTCTCCATTCCTCCCAAAAGTCCTTCTACAAATACACTGGTTCATCACAACTGTCACTTTTTCTATGTGACCCTCTACATATTTCAGGTATCACTTGTTTATCCCAATTACTCAACTTGCACCGGTGTTTTTAAATTTTATTTTTTGAAATTTAAGTATAAAATAAATACAAAAATTCAAAAATTTCCAGGGTACAACTCTGAGTTTTCACAAAGTAAACAGTAAACAGAGCTCAGGGCTAGTGGCTAGATAGTAAGGTGCAAGTTGGGGGCGGGGTGGACAAGGCTTTAACTGCAACAAACCCTCCTTGTGCTTCTTTTCAGGTACAATTCATTGACTTCGAACAATGTTAGTTTCATCTGCTTTTGCCTTTACACTTACAGCATCATAATACAGTATATACTACTTTTCTTGCTTTTTTGAGGTTTTTGTGTGTATAAGTGAGTTAAGTTTGTGTATTTTAAATGGGGTCTCTCTGTTGCACGGCCCAGTCTCAAACTCTCGAACTCAAGTGATCCTCCTTCTATAACAGCCTCTTGAGTAGCTGGGACAACAGGCTCATACCACTATGCCTGGCTTATATTTTGCTTTCTTTATTCAATATTATATGTGAAAACATCCTGACTGTTGCAGTTAATGCAGTTAACTGATTTTTATTGTTGTATAATATTATGCTAAATGACAATATCACAATATGTAATTATACTTACATATTATTTTTCAATTATTGTCATTATTTTGGCTTTTTGAGGTAGGGTCTTGCTCTAGCCCAGGCTGACCTGGAATTCACTTTACAAAGTGAATCTCAGGGTATCCTCGAACTCAAGGCAATGCTTCTACCTCTTGCCTTCCAAGTGCTGGGATTAAAGGCGTGCCCTACCACACCCATCAAATATTTTTTTAATTGAGGTAAAAGTGTGCAAGCCTGATGCTCCAAGTTAAGATCCCTATAGCCACTGTAAAGAAAGGGGCAATAGTGAACATCTGTAATCCCAGCCTGACTACAGTGAGATGGGAGGAGAAGACAGCAAAATCGTGGAAGCTTGTGGACCAGCTAGCTTAGTGTATGCAGAGATGAGTAAGGAGAGACTACCTCAAATAAGGTGGAAGGTTAAGACTGACATCTGAAGGTGCCTTTGACTGCTAGGTGTACACCATGGCATGCATGTACCCCCTACACACCCACAAAGATTAAGAAGTGGTAAAATATATATAATATTAACCATCAAATCCACTTTAGGTATACCATGTATAATGCATATATTCACTTTGTTATGCAAATACAACCACTTTTCATTTCCAGAATTCTTTTGTGATATCAAAATTGAAACTTTGTATCCATTATTCCTTATTGTACCTTCCTCCTAGCTCCTACAACAACCATTTCATGATCTGTCTCTATAAATTTGTCCACTCTAGATACCTCATTATAAGTACAACCATTTGTCTTCTCACAAATGGCTTATTTCACTTCAAATAATGTCTTCATAGCTCATCCATGTTGTAATGTGTGACAGTATTTCTTTTATAGTTTTAAAAATATTCTTATTGGGAGCTAGGTAGATGGCTCAGCAGTTAAAGGTGCTGTTGATAAAGCCTGTATCCCCAGGTATGATTCCCCAGTACCCATGTAAAGCCATACGCACAATGTGGTACATGCATCTGGAGTTTGTTTGCAGTGGCAAGACGCCCTGGTGCACCCACTCTCAGTCTCTCTCCTTGAACTTTGTGCATCTGGCTTTATATGGGTATTGGGGATTTCAACCTGGGGGGACAGGTGTCACAAGTAAGCACCTTTAACAGCTGAGCCATCTCTCCAGCCCAGAATTTCTTTCATTTTTAAACCTAAATATTCCATTGTTTGACTTCTATTATTTTTAGCCTTTAAACATAAGGGTAGTAGCTACATTCTATGTTTTTGTTTTATTCCCCATATAATACATTGGGAGACACACACTGTAGATATTCAACTACATTTTGATTCATATTCTGTAAGGGTGCAAAGCAGAGATAAATATTCAAAGAATTCCATTAGGCTATGACATATGGTAATTTCTCTAAAGCATACAAGTTGCCTATTCTTTTTTGTTGTTTTTTTTCTTGAGGCAGAGTCTCACTATAGCCCAAGCTGACCTTGAATTCATAGTGATCCTCCCAACTCAGCCTCCCAAGTGCTATGACTAGAGCCATCTACTACACATGGATGCATATAGTAATTTTTTACAACATTCATTTACATAATCACATTTTCTTGATTAAATATTAAAACTAACTTCCATACCAAAGCATGTTCTATCTGGGTGGTTGGAGAGAAACCTATAATTTTTAAGTATACAATAATAAAAGCTACAATTTAAGAGGCCAAACATTGTTCAAAATGCAGAATATATATATATATATATATATATATATATATATATATATATATATATATATATATAAATTCATGGGTGATTAAAAGCTTATGGGACATTTATATTACCATATAAATTCTATGAAAACTAATGCACTAAGATGTTAAGTAACCTGTCCAATAGACAGTCTACTCACAAGTTGGGGATTGAACCTCATAACTACAATAACAGTACAAACTATATTCATTTGACCTAGTTTTTCAACATGCAATGATCCTTACCAGCACTTCATGTCCAATAGTATCCTTATCCATTTTTCCAATTTCATAGCTTTGGCTGTCATTAGAAAGGAAGAATATGAATGAGTATATCTCATCATATGTGATTGATTTTTAATATATCTCATTAATACAAATGTGATTATTATTTATATATGATTAATTAATATATCTGAGTATATAAACTTCAAAATATATATATATATAATGCTAAAAATTATGCATTACTAAGAAGATATGATATAATGACACTTCATTCAAATTTTTTCTATTCTCTACAACAATTAGCCAGTTAGCATATGAAAGTCAATTTTATAAATCAATACTTTCTAACTATAGAAAACCACAATTTTCTGTTGCCTTGGGTTGGCCTTGAACTCACAGAGATCTTCTTACCTCTGCCTCCCAATTATTGGGATTAAAGGCATGTGCCACCATGCCTGGCAGGAATATACTTTTAAAATAAAGCAAGCACTGCTGTTTTAACAACAACAAATACATTATCAACATTCATTAAGCCTCACAATATTCTTGTGAAGAACTGTTAATTCTTCAGCTGAGTGAACTAACAAAGAAGGAGTAATTTCTAATATAACCTAGATTGGTATTCAGAATGAATGAGGTGATGGAATACAAAGAAATTTGACTTTCACTTCTCAGTACTAATTACCAAGCTGTATTATCGATGGGACATTCTGATAAATGCAAATAACATTAACATGAGTCTTGGTGATTAAAAATCTAGAACAGGCTTCCAGTTCGTGATGGCGAACTAGAAGTCACGTGGCGACCCCAGGGGAACAGAGGTTAGGATTTTTAGCTGTGATAGAGGCTGTGGACGCAAGCAATAGCCAGGTCCTCAACTCCAGACACTTTCCAGCAACAGATTCTTCTGATTGGAACCTGCATCGATCATAAGGGCGCACCGCAGACAGTGAGTACAAAAATCCAGCTGGCAGGACCTGCTCCTGTGATCTGAGCCGCTCGAGTTCCCGCCAACCCTGGGGTCCCGAGCCGCATGGGCTCCTAGCCACC
>PVHP010049763.1:0-12043 GCA_004024765.1 Zapus hudsonius
ATCAAACCATGACAACACTTAACCACTCATGAGACAAAACATGACTTTTAAATTCCTGCCAGGCCCAGAGAGTAATGAGCCATCTGAAAATAGTGTCAAAGAAATATTCTAAGAGAGAGTGTTAGTGTGGGGTCTGCCTGCTGAAGAAGATGGAAGCATGTTACATTGGTTTCCACTCATGGCAAAGTCTCTGGCTGAGGGCAGTATTGAGGTGGACCCTTTGGATTAATGAGGTAAGGTCATTTGAAAATCAAAATGCCTAGAAGTTAAGCAAAAGCCAAAAACTCAACAGGTCTTCCTATACTTTAATCCACCGCCAGGACATGGCTGAGTTCTAAGCAGGTATAAAGGATGGTGGGGACACCTGTACCTTTCCTTTGTGAGCCATGAGTGTTGGTTCGCTTGTTCTCAGTACATTACAATGGTCTTTACTTACTGGTGTCATTAACAACATTACAGGGGCTCTTGAAAATTACCACCAGTATATAATTTATGATGTAAGCAAGGCAAGAACAGGTAGGTAGAAAACCAAATTGTTTATAATTTTGTATTATCTTCATACCACCAGAATAAACTTCACAGATACTAATGACTGAAAGCAGCTCACACAGTTCTTTCTAAGTGGATCAGAATATATTACATGCATTATAGACCATAGTGAGGGGGATGCCAGGAAAATGAGCACTTCAGCAGACAGTAACAACCTTTGAAATCTTCCACAATTTTACAAGTTAGAGCATCATAAGATTAAAACAAAACCTACTTTTACACTTTGTCTCTTCAGACTACTTTCTCTAAGCAAGTTTTATCACTTAAGTGCTTTCCATAGTATTTGTGGCCTTTTCCTATAGAAGGTTTTTATTGTGCATTACATTACACATAGCCTATTCATATATAACTCAAAGATTAATGATAAAATGAACTTCTTTGAACCTATCCTCCAATAATTACCAATACCTTCAAGATCACATGTCCTTTTGACTTTCCTCTCAGGAGCTAACCACCAACATGGGATTAGAGATAATCACTTTCCCTTGATTTTCTTCATAGTTTCAGTTTTTAAAATATATTTTACTTATTTACTTGTGAGAGTGAGAAAGAGAGAAAGAGGCAGAGAGACACATGGAGAGAGAGAGAGGCAGAGAGAGAGAAAGAAGGAGAGAGAGAGGGAGAGTGAGAGAGAGAAAGAGAGAGAATGGGTACCACTACAAATGAACTCCAGACACATGCGCCACCTCATGCATCTGGCTTTATGTGGGTTCTGGGGAATCAGGTCCTTCTGTTTTGCAGGTAAATGCCCTAACTGCTAAGCCATCTCTCCAGATCACATAATTTTAGTTTTTTAAAAATATTTTTTTGACTTTAAATGCACTATGTTTTTAAGACGACCTACATGGCATGTTTTCTTTTCTTAAAAAGAAAGCAATGCCTCGTCTCCAAATAATGAGTCAAAATAAAAGCTCAAGATGACGTCAGTCCCATTCCTGGTGTTGTATGAATGACAAGCAGCAGCCAGCCATGATGACAGGTGACAGATCCAATTTACTGGCCAGTGTTTTAGCATTTTTTCATTTCTAAAACATCCTTAAAGAAATTCATTTAAGGAGTCATGCTATCCTCACGGTAGTCCAGGAGAATGACCATGCTACCTGGATTCATATTTTCACCAATAAAAAACTGAAACAGGGCATCCCAGGCTGTCAGACTTTATAAGCGAGTGCCTTTAACCACTGAACTATCTCTCCAGCCCTAGTTTCATTTTTTTTTCAATTTTCCCTATAAGGTTTAAATAAAACCCTCAGTGACTGTCTCTTACTCAGGACTATTTTGGCAGCCATCCATGTAGATGTATATACCCATCATCACTGCCATATAGTGAAAAAGGTATATAATACATAATTTTTGAATATTTGAAATCTTAAAACTTTCTTTCATGGTTTTCATTTTTGAGATTATTTTATGACATATTCTTATTATGAGTTAATGTTATTTTATCTCCTTAAAACAGCTGCAGTTTTTGACCTTTATACTTAGGTCTGAATGCATCTGAAATTATGTTTTTTTTTTGTGTGTGTTTGATATGGGATAAAGACCCAATAGAGTTCTCCGTGGGGATGACGGAGGGTCCTAGCATTTTTGGGTGACTAGTTCTTCCTTCTCCCCCTTTTCCTTGATCTGACATCTCTGTGTTCTGTGGTTTACCCTTGTGCCAGTGTCCCTGATGGTGTCACTGATTGGGATCCTAGGATGATGAGGAGTCTCCTTTTATCTCTCCCATCTCAGGCAGGCCTGAAATTTCAAGCTCTGTCTCTTGTAATCTGTCTAGACACTAAAGGGTAAATCCACATTCTCACATTTTCAGCAGAAACCCTCAGGGCAAAGCCACTCTGCCGAATATTCTTCAGAATGGTGCTGTCATCACATTTTAACTCTGCCAATGTTTCCTTTTCACTTGCAGTAAAAATGCCCTGAAACGACACACTTTATGTTTTATTCAGATTTAAATATTTTTACTTGGAATAATCATTCAATATACCTAATTTTCCATAAATTCTGTAAAGAGAACTTCCTATAGGTAACTAAGAAAACTCACCATACAATATTTATAAACGTCTTCCTGGGATCATTAACTTAATTTGCACAACTGTTTGATGAAATGGAATTAGTTCTGGTTGTTACTTGTAAGTTACTAACATTTAAAAGGTTTGACTTTGGAGGCTTAGGATGTACAAGCATGAAGCCCTGAGTTTGGATCTCCAGAACCCACATGGAATACCAGGCATGGTGGCACACACGTATAAACCCAGCTCTGGGGAGGAAGAGACTAGAAAACACTGACTTGCTAATCTAGCTGAATTGGTGACTTTGTCTTAAAGAATAAGGTAGAGAGCAATAGAGGAAGACTCTGGTGTTAACCTCTGGCCTCCATGTGCACACACACACATGTACAACTGCACACTCATGTGCACCTACATACAGATGAATATGGACACACACCTGCACAGACTCCACAATCATATACACATGAAAAGTAAAAAAAAACCTGCATAAATAACACTGTGATAAAACTCTTGTAGCTAGACCTTTGTATACTGATACTCATTTGCTTAGGCTAAATTCATGGACAGATTGCTCTAGTTTGTGGTCTACTTTGATTTGAGTAACAGGTTGGGAGAATATGGTGCAATGTGGCAGATATCATTTCACATGCCAAAATTTGCTGGATGCTAAATGACACAACACAAAACTTGAGTCTTTGAAGGATTTGCAAACAAGTAATAAAACAAATTAGCCTTGTCATACCCCAGATTGTGATGATATGCCAAAGCTCAATATGTTTACAAGGAAAGGATGCTGTAACTACCCCATCCACTGACATCCTCCTCACACTGACATCCACACACTGACAACCACTATACACTGACATCCACACACTGATATCACCACATATTACATCAGGAGGCATCTGGTTGTTCCACACTTATCTATGTTGTGACTGACCAGATGGTTAAAGGAATGTTACTGTGAGCTAACCATTATGTAGCATTCTATCCACATTTCACATCATAGTTGAAGCAGCAGTTATTTTGCCAAACGTTACAAAATGGTGACGGTTTTCGTTTCTGTCATTTATCATACACTTTATAGAGTTCTATGGAGAACTACTTATCCTCTTGTTACCATTAGTTATCTTTCTCTCTGTAATAAAGTACACCTAAACTTAGTGGCTTACCATAGCAATAATAACTTAGTATCATTATGACCTCTTAATAAGCCATTTTTCTTTTTGGCTTGCTACTTCTAATTCATTTCCTGTATAGCTGCCAGAGGGGATATACAACATACAGTGTGCCTATTACTAAAACTACTTAGTATAGAGCAACACTTAATCTCTAAGATTAATCGTCAAAGAAAGGAGGTACAATGACTTTAGTGGATCAGTTTTTAAGTCATAAATTGTTGTTTTCATTACTTTGTTTACACAGGTGAGCTTGTTCAGTGTGGGAGAGGACTAGAGAAGGAGGCATCTCTGCATCTCCTAGGACACAAGAATCATTGTGAGCCCCTCCAGGGCTGGTGACTGTTGTCTAAAGTACAATCTTTTAAAAAATATTTAATTATTTAATTGCAGAGAGAGAGAGAGAGAGAGAGAGAGAGAGAGAGAGAGAGAGAGAGAGAGAATATGGGTACACTAGGGCCTCTAGCTAGCCTCTGTAAAAAAAACTCCAGATGCATGCACAACTTTGTGCATCTGGCTTATGTGGATACTGGGGAATTGAACCAGGGTCATTAGGCATTGCACCAAGTGCCTTAACCACTGACTCTTCCCTCCAGCTCCTAAAGTACTATCACTGTAGGAAAGAAAAGCTGAACAAGTCCATTATCTGCTTCATTAAGAAATTTTCCCAACTGGGAAGAGGGGCATTACAACTATATGTACCTTTGTATACTGGCATTATTATTTAATCATCGACATTGTTCTCCAAGATCCTCAGTGTTTCATGATGGGCCAATGGGAATCTTTCTAAGCCATCTTTGGAAAGTACTCCAGTAATTTTTATTAACATTTTTCTTTGAGGCACAAAAAGATATATATTCTTATAGCTTTGAAGCATAAGAAAGATACAATATGCTTATAGTTACTCTTTCCTTCCTCTGAGCTGAATGGCCAATTCTCTAAGAAGTCCTAGCTCATTTTAGTAGAAAATGCTACTTTGCGATTATAATTTTGATATTAGATGTCTTCACTGACATAAAATTATTATTGATTCTAGATATTTTAGTGGAAATAACCAATAAATAAGTTATTTCACAAAAGAATATTGTCATTAATTTGTTTTGTTGCTATTTCTAATTAATGATGAAGAGGTCTCCCTTCTGATTTTACATCTGTATCTTTTTCCTTATGCTAAAAACTTAGTTCCTAGCGATAAACATTAGCATAATAAACTATCATCCATCCATCTAATTTTCAATTCTATATCATATTTTATTGTCTATCATCTAACAAAAGAATGAATTAAGTATTGTTGGGCAAACTATATATGGCACCTCCCCAAACAATAACTGACTTCTGCTCTCTCAATTTATAACCCACAAACTTATGGTGAATTCCAGCAATCCAGGGAGAGGGAAATGGTGGTACCCACATATGATTTGTCCATACAAAATTTCTACTTAATAAAAAAAGATAGAAGGCTCAGACTGGCCAAAGTTTTCTCATATAGAGACTCTGGGTATCTTAGAGAGTATGGCTAGGTTTTAGAGAGTCTGCAAACCTTCAACATTTTTGTGAAAAGTTTTGTTTGTACCTTATGAATGTTTTTGTTTTAGGGGCAAGAGTTGTAGCTCTTACTTGATTTTCAAAGGCATCTGTGCAAAAGCCTATGAGGGAACTCTGGGTTGTTGAGACTTGTGATCATAGTTAAATCTGGGCTGCTGGTCGGCCTCATTCATGGACCAGACAGCTATCCCCGGGGGATCTCACAGTTTGACGTTCTCCATCCCTGTGCTCCTACCGATCACACTTACTGTTTCTCAGACCTGTCTTTTAAGTTTTGGTTCTCTTACACTGCCCCTCCCTTCCCTTCCTTTCCCTTTGAGTGATGTCAGGGATCAAACCCAGGGCCTCACATATGTGAGGCAAGTGCTCTATTTCTGAGCTTCACCAAGTGCTTTTCTTAAAGGGATGCATGCACGTTCTGCCTGGTGACTGTAATTTATAACAATGTCTGAATTCTAGAAATCATTGAGAGCAGATTGTAAGGTTTCCTTACAAAACTGTTATTCATTATATAATGTATACTTACTTAAAAGTTCAACATAATAAATATATATATATATATAAATTTTGTCACCTAAACAGAAAAGCAAACTAATGGAGAAAAACATGTCTTATGTGTGCCTAAAACACAAGTAAGCCACATGAGCATATTAGAAACAAAAGTGTGTGTGTGTTCTTATGTGTATAGATGCATGCATATGCACAGGTGTGTTTGCGAATGTGTGCATGTGTGTGTGAAGGCCAGAGGTTGATGTAGTATGTCTTTCTCAATTGCTCACTACCCCAGTGCTCACCAATTTGTCTTGACCAGCTTTTCAACAAGTGCTGGTGGTTTCCTGTCTCTGCTTATATAGAACTATGATTACAGATAAGCCACTGTACCTGGTTTTTACATGGGTGCTGGGCTCCAAACGCAGGTCTTCATGTTTTCATGATAAGCGTTTACCCATTGAGCTATCTATCTCCTCAGCCCTAGAACTATTTTAAACAAATGTTTTATAAATGTTTTAGTATTAACAACAGATATAGCTTGTTATTTCTCAGTTGCATGGTATTTGTTCTAGGAATATAAAGGCCAGATATGGGCTCTGCTTTGTAACATTGTCCTGCCAGTGAGGACTAGCAGGTAGACCTGCGTGTGATGCAAGTACAGGACCCTGCACGCACAGGTCATGCTTAGCAGTAGGATCTTTCTCTGCTAGAAGACAGATTTTCTCTTGGGCATCAATGCAAAGCTTCCCTCCTCCCAGCTGTGAGGAAAGGATCAAAGGGAGTGTTTTGCATTTTTATTTATTTTATTTCTTATATCTTTATTATGAATAAGTGTATACATTGTATGATCAAATCTTGTGAATGTGTCCCTGTTTCCCTCCTCTCTGTCTCCTACCCACTAGGGTACTTCCTTGGTGTGCATACTGGATCTGTCTGTCCATAGATTAGGGGCTTATGAACTTGTTTTGCATTTTTAGACACTCTGAGCCCAGCACTTGGGAGGCTGAGGCTGGAGGATTGCCACAAGTTCCAGAGCCCATCATGGGCAACATAGTGAGAAACTTTCAAAATTAAATAAATAAAGACACTTCACTAGCTTTAGATTTTGCTTTTATAATTGATCTGAAACATCATGAACTGTAGGCTTCTGGGTTCAGAATGGCTTCTTGAACATTTAAAAATGTTCTAGCATGTCTGTTAGTTATTCAAAACAGATTAGGTTTTAGTTTTGAATAATATTACCTAGAAACTCAACCGAATATCATCATGCTTCAAGTGAAAAATAAAAGTGAGAAAACATAAAATTAAGAGCCCAGAACTGGGGCAAGGACAGAAGAAATCATAAGCATTATTGAAAATCATATTATAAAACACATTTTCTTTTCCCTTAAAGGAGGGAGTGTTATTGAGATTGGAAATGAATTACAAAAACTGTCAGGTAGAGTAACATTACTTGAAGCACTTCTGTGGGAGCCTATTACCTGTGAATGGTGGCCTTCGTGCTTCCAGGAAGCTTTCATGAGGCATCATTTACTGAGCAGAAAGAAAGTTGACCTGCTTTAAGTTTAGAGAGCGGTAATTTTAACGACATTATACGATAGTCCTAACAGCTATTTTTGACTCTACAGTAATGCCTCAGATAGTGGTTAACACAGTAAATAGCATTTTTGGTTATGACTGTCAGAAGAAACCAAAAGTGGTCATGAGAGCCTTGTGCACCTGGACGTATGCTCTACAACTGAGCCTCCTTCCTAGATCATGGTCAAATTAAAACAAATATGAACTCAGGTACTCAGAGTTGCACAGTATTTTATCCACTGATTTTTTAAATTTAAAATATTTTATTTATTCATTTTCAAGCAGAGCGATACAGGAGATGAGAGAGAGAGAGAGAGAGAGAGAGAGAGAGAGAGAGAGAGAGAGAGAGAGAACACACGAGTGCACCAAGGCCACCACCTTGTGGATCTGGCCCTGGCCTATGTGGGTACTGGGGAATTGAACCAGGGGCCTTAGGCACTGGAGACAAGTGCCTTAACTGCTAAGCCATATCTCCAGCCCTTTATCCACTGATTTATCTCCCCAGCCTCCATGGTCATAGTTTTGATAAGAAATACTTAGTGTCCTGTGAGGATGCTTATGTGATATATATCACTTGCATTCTACATTATTTCCTCATGTCTATTTCTTATGAAAATTAAGACTTTCATGGTCAGCTGTGAGATCCAGCTTTCTAGTCACACAGTGATTTTTGAAAACCCTACTGTATGCATTATGAGGCTAGGTATTTCAGATTTGGAGAAAATATGAAATACTACTTGAGGATAAATTCAACTTTGTCTTAACATTAACACATTATATCTGATGGAAAAAGAGTTACTTAATTGTATTTTTTAACCTTAATTCAATTACTAGATATTTTCAAGTTCACTTATTAGTTTCTGGGGGGAATCTTGGCTCAGCATCTGTAAGATTGGGGTGTAGGTCCTACTGTATTACTTACAAGGTGCTCATACTTCCTCTGGACTGACTTGTAGTCTCTTGAGCTATTTTTTTTTTCATATCAAGTGGCAATTCGAATACTGGTTCTAAGAAGTTTTAATGAAGAGTAATGCAATTTTGTGTGAGTTTTGTAATCTTTTAAAATATTGCTTTGCTATGCATAAAATATGCAAATTCAAGATACTACTTTGTCATAATTCAAGGAGTTTTGGGGTCACTTTCTAGTGAGAAAGTAAGGGAACAAAAGAGTCACACTCGGGGTCTTCGGAGTTACACCTTCTTTTATAAAATAGCTTTATTATCCACAATTAGATACATTGTATAAGCAAATCTTATGATGGTACCCCATTTCCCTCCTCCCTGTCCCCAATCCACTGGGGATCCTCCTCCGAGGGCATACTGGATCAGTCCATGGGGGAAGGGGGCTATGAATTGCATAAGAGGTAGCCAGTATTTCCCCCGCTTTGTGTGTTGTTGCCGAGGGGTGGGGGGCAATGTCTCTGGATATTCTCCTCCACCATGGCTCTTATATTCTTTTTGCCCCCTCTTCTGCTCAGTTCCCTGAGTCATGGTGGGTGAGTTTTAAGTCTCTTTCTACCTTTGCCCCAGAGAGGACCATTTTCCTCTGCTGTTTGAAGTATGAGCCTGTGTTCCTAGGGACCTCCTCAGGGTTCCCACTGAGGTGTTTCTTACTTATTTTTGACAATGCCGTAGAGGTAGATAATGTGTTTTGATCATACTCACCCCTCTTTACCCTCTCTCATCCCTCGGCCACTCTGCTGATGTGGAACCCCTTCATCCCTTCTATTTTCATGTCTTTGTTGTGCCCCACTGAGTTTTATTAGGGTTGTCAGTATGAGCATGCGGGGGTGCAAACTACCAGTGCAGAAGAAAATGCTTCCTCCTCTCCCAGTTACCATTAACTGTCAACAGCTCATCAGGGAGAGCTGGAGACTCCAGGAGTTCCTCTTCCATCCGTGAGGAAGTGTTGAGGGTCATATCTTGCTCAGGTCTTATGCCGTTAACCACAGCACCTGGGCATTTGCGAGTGTAATGACCATGTCGTGTCTAGAGCACGCGGGTTCACAGCACCGTTCCATCCTTCAGTCCCCTCCTTCCCAGTGTTCCCTGAGGCTTGGACGTGGTGACAGAGAGGTCACATTTAAGGCTGAGCACTGACAGTCACTTCCAGCACTTAGGCCGGTGAAGACTGACCGGAGAGCAGCTGCTCTTCACTGTTTTAGTTGTCTCCTTCTGGTTGAGCTGTGAGAGTTTTATAAATAACTAGTGTGCAAAGAGGAGATAATGCTTATTTCCTCTTTCTTGAGCAGGTTTTCAGAGCTTCTCTGGTAGATGCTCGACAGCAGCAGCTACTTCTTACATAATGTATCAAGGGTTGATTTTGTGCTAAACTAATCCAGGAGTCAAAGTGTGCCTCCTTACTTACTGCTGCCCTTTCCAAAGGAGCTCAACCCTGATACCAAGAAACTTCTACCCTGGAGACAGACCTTTGTGCAACGACCATTCTTGAGCTGTTTTCCATGCGTGGACTGAGATGTGGTGACTCCTTCTCACTGGGGGAGCATTGAGGAGACAGCATGATGTTCCCCTGACCCTATTTCAGCTGCCTTTTTTGGTTCTCTAATCACCTCAGACGTGGCTCACAGGAGCCTAGGGTGCAGGGCAGCCCCAGGGCACCTGCTCGATCTCCTCTCACAGCGCCATACTTACTAGACTGTGGATCCACGCTCTACGCAGGCTCCACCATTGCCACAGGTCACTGACGCACACGGCGAGGCATCACACTGACCCACGCTGCGCCCTGCCTCTGGGTGACCCTCCGGGTTTCCCAAACGCCTGAAACAGCCATCCTTTTCTGTTCGAACTTGAATGCTGAAAATACAGCCTTGAAAGAAAGGCAAAAATACTCCGTTATCAGAAGAAGTAGATGAAACAAAGATAATTTCTCATTTTCAATGCAATCGTTTCAAATAAATTTCTATGTGATTTTAATAAAACATGAAAGCATAGAAAGATTTTTAAAAATATAATTCACAATATCATCACTAAATTTAACTATAGAGAAGGTTACTATCAACATGTTTGTGCATGCATAATTTGTTTTCTATGTTTAGTTGTATTTTTAAATGAAAGTAGAATCTTACATTAAACTATATAATATGTAATATAACAAAAATAGAACATTGTTTAAATGCTATTAATTTTATCACAGCATTGACTATTTTTAAATTATGGCATATTATCTTATGTCATAATCTATTAATCAGCTTTCAATTATTAGACAAGAGATTTATACTTTCAAAAATATTTACTTATTTATTTGCAAGAGAGATAGAGATAGAGATGAGAGAGAAAGAGAGAGAGAGAGAGAGAGAGAGAGAGAGAGAGAGAGAGAGAGAGAGAGAGAGAGAGAGAATGGGCACACCAGGGCCTTTTACCACTGCAAACAAACTCCAGATGCATGTGCCACTTTGTACATGGGTACTGGGGAATCAAACTCAGGCCAGCAGCAAGTGCCTTTAAACTGCTGAACCATCTCCCCAGCCCTCATTTATACTTTTTGCTATTAGAATATAAACTATGGCCCAACAAGGTGACTATAGATCATCACAACAAACTGTATATTTTTTAAAAAAAGAAAAGTTAGGCAAATATTTAGAATGTTTTCACCATACAAAGATGATAAATGTTCAAGGGTAGAAATAGTTTACCTTGATTTGAATGTCGTGCAATGCATGTGTGTATGGCAACATCCTGTGGTACTCGTACCTGTACCTGTGATTCAATGTCAGCTAAACATTTTTACAAAATAATAAGTAAAGGAAAATGATTATGCAGTGAATATTTGGAATGCATATCATTGAGTGTTTGTTAACACATTTCTAGAAGTAGAATTTATTGGGCAAAGAATAGGATGCTTTGAAGTGTGTCCATGTGTTTGAAGTCCAGTACTGAGAAAACACTAGTTCGCAGGCCCTCTTTGCAAGAAAGTGCTGTTCCACTTAATTTGTTTAAACGGTAACTCACAGTGTTCTTTTTGGATATTTTATAATGTAATTAAAAATCTCTTGATAAACTTGTTGGTCATCTGTGATTTTCTTTTCAGTTCTTTGCTTATGTATTTTGTCTGTCCACCTTTAAAAATATTTGTTTGGAAGACTTCTTTTTTTTATTGTCCATAATGAGTTACATTATTTAGTGGGCAAACAATGAGTTGTTATCCCCAATTCCCCGATGCTCCCCCTCCCCCATCCCCAACCCACGGTTGCTCCTCCGTGGGTCATCTGGATCAGTCCTTGTGACAGGGGACCATGGATAGCTTAGTATTCAGCCCGGTTCTCCTGGCCCTAGTATGTTGTTACTGAGGGGTGACTTCTTTAGATAATGAACACAGTAGCTATCTGTGATATAGATTGTAAATACTCCAGTTTAATGTTTGTTGTTTAGTTTTGCTTGTAATGATGTCTTCATTAAGCTTTAAGTAATTAAGAGTTTTCTTTGAGACAAGGTCTTTCTAGGTAGCACACACTGGCCTCACACTCATCACCCTGCTGTGCCAGCCTCGATTGTGCTGGTACTGCAGGTGAACATCAAATGCCAGGCTGTCTTCTGCTTTTTTCAATGGAGAAGTTTATAATATTTATATCATTACATTTCTCTTTTTTCTTTCTGAATTTTTGTCTTTGTACATATCTCTAGGAATGTCTTTTCTATTCCAAGATTAGATGAATATAAGCATGAAGAGCA
>PVHP010049764.1:0-12076 GCA_004024765.1 Zapus hudsonius
GTGGAAAACAAAACCTAAAAATAGATTTCAGTTAAACATGGAAGATTTAAAGTAGTATGTGTTCTGGAGCTGAAAGCTTCAGGAGGAAAAAAGGTTGCATGTTTGCATTTCTATAGGCAGGTCAACAGCAGAGCCAAAAGAGGTTTCAGAGACAAGGAAGTAAAGAAATAGAAAATCATTTTCTAACTGTAATTACTGTCCATTGTAAATTGTTTTTTCCATAAAAAATAATTTAGAGGCAGTCAGTTTGCATTGTGTGCTAAGCACTAGACCATGATCAAAATCTCACTGGCCATGATCAAAATCACAGGGTTGGATTTGGAGCAGCTGTGTTGAAACTCCCTTGAATGATTGTGGCTGCCTTCACTTCTCACTGTCCCCAGTTTAGAAGAACATGGTGTTTTACACATTTTGGTCATAGGTAAAAATCATGACTTACCCTTTATCATACGCTCCTTTTTAGAATTTCCTACCTTATACTCTAAGGGAGAAAGTTTAGCCTGTTTGTCACCTATTTCTTCACCCCTAAAGAACCAGCATCACACACAAGAAAAGAATAGGGGATGAAGTGGAAGGGTCTCTGGAATGATGACCCTAACACCAAGCCTGGGGTCGGTCCTCAACACTATTTAAAAGTCCAAAGTCTCTTTTAAGATGCACTGAACTGTGAACCATTAAAACATAAAAACAAATTAATTAAATAAGTAAATAACAAGCTACATAGTTCCAACATATGGTGAATATTCCTATTCAAAGAAGGGAGAATGGATGCATAAAAAGGAAAGATCTAACTAAATCAAGACCAAAGCCCAAGAGGGAAGACAACAACCCTGAAGTTCCATGTCTGGTATCTGTTACTAATAATGACATGTTCTGAGTTCTGATGGGCTTGAATAGCCTTACCCTTCTACTCTGTTACCCAGGGCATGTGTTGCTAATCTCTAGGATCAGCTGCTCCTAGAACTTACATCTTCGCTGAGTGAAAATCCCATATTTCTGGCATTTTCAGAATTGTAGTGTTCCCCACTACAATGGTATCTTCACGTGGTCCAATGCTCCCTGGCTCCATAACTCTTGCATGCTTTGTGTCATGTGAATGCAGCCACCAAGTATCTAAAAGACCTCAGACAGACTATATTGTGTTAGTGATCTTCGCCATCTGAATGAGCCAGAGGAACCACAATCCATTCATTTTTCAAAGTGATAATTCCACATGTCATCGATGACATGTTCTTTTCTCTTATTCCCCAGGTCTCATCCTCAATATCATATTTAAATATTGTCACTCAAACATCTTAACTGTGTCCCCATCTGTCATAGCTTCAATTGCTGGGATGAAGTTCCAAACAGTCACAGTTTTTAGTAGGAATAAGAGATTTATTGAAGTTTCCAGATCCAGGGGGAAGTTCCATAATGGTGAAGGAGGCTGGCCCCTTTCACAGGTTCAAGCAGAGAGAAAAAGTATCACCAGCACCAGAAGCAAAACCAAACAACAGGAAACTCCAGGAAGAGCTCTATGTACCTATAGCTGGATTTGCAGATCCACCCTCAGTAACACCTTAGGGATGGACTCTAGGATCCACATGCAGTAACAATTCTTTCAAATTACAAGCTTCAACAAAACTTCTGATTCAATTGACAGACAACCCTTCAAACTACCACACCATCTTAGCCATGACTCATCATGGATAGATTGCTAGATATATGAGGGAGATAGATATCTTTTTATATGCATTTATAGAAATATAGGGATTTGCTACAAATGATGAATGGACATCATTAGGGAGAATAAATTTAATATCTGCATATAACAAGCTAAAGATCCCAAAGAGTCATTGGTATAGTTCCAAACTGAATAAAAGGCCTGAGAATTAAGACTGTGGACGGTGTATGCTTCAATGGATATGCAGAATGTTGCAGACCCAGACAAAGATGGTCAGACAATGAAAGGAATGTTTCCCTTTCCCATCCTTTCATTCTATTTAAGCCTTCTATGGATTAGATAAGGGCCACCCACCCACACTATGAAGGCAGTCTGCCATACATACTGTACAGAATCAGACATTAATCTCATCTAAGAAATTATCACAGCCACACCCAGATTCATTCAGGTATCAAAATACCGGAGCACACTATAATGAGCAGAATTTTCAGTGGTGTGATTTTAAACTACAAATATAATTTTTGTTCTGCTTAAATTTTAATATTAATGATTGTCTGTGAAGCTAAGAAAAAAGAACCAGAGCCTTTGATGGTCTCCAGGATCCTGTATGTTTCCTTCTCTGCTATCTTTGCCATCTTACAAACCTGTGTTTGCCAGCTTCTACAGCCATTTTTCACTTCCTAAGCATGTGTGAATTCCTCCTACCCATTTTTGTTGTTCCTGAATTCCTTTTTTTTTTTTGTATGTTTCTTGTTTGGAATCCTTCTTCTTAGAATTTCAGCAAATATAATGGAAATATCCTTATTTTGTCGTCATGATTTTTTTTTGCTTTATTAAAACCTTATTTGTAGAGTAAGCTAGCAGAGATGTTTCAATGTGAAAACAAGACTATTATGTGTCTCTTTGTGTGTTGAGGGAGTGTGCATGCATATGTGTAGGCATGTACATGTGTGTGGGTGCATGTGTGTGTACCTGTGCATATGGAGGCCAGAAATTGACTTTGGGCATCTTGCTCAACCACTCCTCATTAAGACAATGTTTCTTTCTGATCCTAGAGTTTACTTATTTGTCAAGATAAAACATCCAGTGACTCCTATGGGACCTTTATCTCTGCTTCATCAGGGATGATACACACCACCATGTTAAGTCTTGAGGTGTATACTAGGAACACAAAACCAGGGCCTCATACTTATTTGAAAGGCACTATACCCACTAAGCCATGTACCTAGCCCACCAACTCTTATCAGTGGTGCTCTAGGAATTAACAGCACCTGTAGGAATTTATACTTGTCTTTGATTGCTATTTTTTTTAATTTTTACAGAGAAAAAGATGTTGAATTGTTAAAAAGATAACATTAAAATTAAAATGTCTAAAATATATATAAACTATATCTGGTAGTGAAGGAGAATAGGAAAAACCTATCTTCTTTTAGGCAGTTTCAGTCAGGGATTGACGCCCAGAGGGAACTAGAAGATGCCACCCCACATGCCAACTCACCCTGGCAGAACTAAATCTAACTCTTGGCAGAACTAGATATCATGTCTGACCAAGACTGATCTATAATGTCACCTGCTTTCCATAGCCTAGAGTGCTAGAGCTAAGCAGGCTGGTTCAAGCATGAACTGACATAGGTGGGCTGGCTCTGGAGTTCGCCATCTAATTCTACTAATCAATTGACTTCTTCCCTTGCACATCTAAATCTGACATTTCAAAGGTGGCAGTTCCCCACCTTCTCTCTCTCTCTCTCTCTCTCTCTCTCTCTCTCTCTCTCTCTCTCTCTCTCTCTCTCTCTCTCTCTCTCTCTCTCTCTCTCTCTCTCTCTCTCTCTCCCAGATGTCTGTGTGAGTGTCACCCCTGTCCTCACATAGCAGCCTATTTGGATGGGGATGGGAAAGCATGGCCCTGTCTCTTAATCCTAGACTCTCTGCTTGTCTCAGTTTTATAATTTTTCACCTACCTACATATACAAACTTCCTATGGTCTCTGAATCTACCATGTGCATATTCACACTGGGTCTACCAGTTGGGTGCTCTCACTAACCTTACTCTAACCTTTCCTCCATTGGAAAGCCCAGGGCAGATGCCATGTGTGTTCCTTCTCCTAAGAATATTTCCTCTCAGCTATTCCTCCTTAAGCTGTCTGCTTGCTCTCTAACTTCCATCCATGGGAAAGCACATAGTGAATGCCAAGTGTCCATGTGTATTTCTCCTAGATTCTACCTTCCACATCTTTGTGGTTCTACTCTAGTCCTTCCTTGGAAGCCTCAGTGTCTTTTTGCTTTCCACATGCTCATGGCACTTCCCTTGAAAATTTAATTTCTCTTATCATCAGTAAGCTACATACCACACACTTGAAGCTTTATTTCAGTTTTCCCCTAAAATTCAATCTTTCATAAATATATTTTCCACATGAGAATGTGTTCTGGCCTTCCTTCCCAGATCTCAATTCCCTTTATATAAACTCCACATTTTGTGATTTCTCCCTAAATAATCTCAATAATTCACAATATGTCCTTCTTCACTCCATCTTTATTATTCTTCATTAAAGATTAGGAGAGAACCCAGACATGGGGCATATAAATCTTGGAGATACCTCCTGAATCACTCAAAATCCCACATGAGGAGAAGGAATTAGCCAGTGAATTCTGACCTGCAGATATTAGTTAATTTTGCCAGTATTTTTTAGCCAATTTTGTAAATTTATTTCAACAATTCTTATTATTTAGGTACACCAACATTTTTTTGGATTTTTGTTCTTTCATTAATTAATGAACTAAAATATTTGACAAATATTAGCTTTATATTTTATGAGATTTTTGACCTTACCACTTTGTTAGAGATTTTTTAAAATATTTTGTTCTCAAGAAAAAATGATGTGTTTAGTTTTTACAAAGTAGAAACAGAAGACAACTTATTTTCTAAAGCAATATACCTGTAAATAATTTGAGTTAAGAAAGCTAGCTCAATATTATTCCCATTTTTTGGAATATGACATGTTTATGTAAGTATATTAGGAATTTCTAATTTTGAGAATTCATCATGATGAGTGCAAAGAGAGCTTATCAAATCAATGCCAGTAAAAACAAAGATTTCCATGAAAAATGTCAGTAAGACTTAAAAATTTGAGTAAATACAAACACCAAGTGACTAATGAAAGTCATGGTGATAAACATGTTTAAATTACACAGGATATAAAAGTTAAAATAAAACATCAATATGTAAATAAAGCCAAGAAGGTATCCTCCAGTTAAAAGTAGGTGTATCTCTTTGATCATAAATCTATCCTATATCCTCTGGATCTAGGAAATAGAAGACAAAGTTTAATGGTCCTGGACATTTTCAATAACTTAAAGAAAAAATGTACAATGACACAAAATAAATGAATCTAATTTAATTTAGTTTGAATTCAGATAATGTAAGGGCCTTTGAGGGTGGAGGAGAAAGGGACTCAAGGTCTTTTAAACTTTTTTGCCTGGCCATTAAGGGGCGATAAGGGTACCAAAGCATCATGTTTTCTATATCTATACGTGCTACATTGGCCTGTCCTTTTGTCCTCAGGGTCAAAGGCTAACACTAAAAGGAGAATTTTTTTTTTTGTATGAGTCTTTACTTAACTGCAATGGACAAAAAGACATATTTGAACCGCTAACACTTCAGTCACTGAATTGACCTGTTATGTCTTTGGGAGTCCTTAATATACTGTCATCCATAAATTGAGTAAAAGTCTGATAGTTGTTTTAGCCACTGTATTATCTGTCTGCTTCCTATATTCTAAAACCCCATAGTCGCATAATCATTATTATGTTTTTATTTCTGTGGGCTAGAGAAAGTCAGGGAGAACCAGAAAGATGGTTGCCTTCTTTCTTGATGATGACAAAGACTGAGCAAAAAATGTTGAAAAAGAAAGTATTGAAGTAAACACAAAACGGGAGGGGAGTGTGTATTTTATTACTCATGGTTCTAAGTAAAATAAGTGAAACTTATACAAGATAGTTTAAGAAAACTTATGTCACAAAATTTAAATTATGTGAATGGAATGATAAAATTTGAGAAAACACAAAAATTCAGAATATATATTCATATTCATATGAGATATGGAAAGCTTGGGTCATCTTACTGAGATTCTGGCACCAAGTAAGTTAACTTTGCTAAATTCCAATAGAAAAAGAAAAGTCCTCATGGGTCAGTATCACACCATGAGGTTTATTTGAGACAGGAGTTGTCGGCATAATTTTGATAGGAGTTCTTTTAATCCAGACTGACCTACAGCATGACTTCTAAGCAAAGCACTTAAAGGTATGCTCCATCAGTGAATTCTCCCAGAAAGAGGTGCTGTGATATCAGCATGCGTGGTGGTGAGTAATCAGTGCAGACTAAGGCAAAGGCATTTCCTCCAAAGAGCTCAGAATTCAGTGTCACAAGGCCTTGGTATCTTGATATTTTTCAAGGGTGAGTCCCAACACCATCCTGTTTTGTCATGATCAGAACAAATTGGATGACTTTTGACTACAAAAGGACAGAATTCAATTGTAGTTCTCTAGACTGAGTCGGTGTGGGTTTAAGAAAAGGTACTGTTGTGTCCTTGTTTCCTTCATTTTGACAGAGCAAAGGGTCTTTAAGAATATTACTAATTTGGGAGCCAGGCGTGGTGGTGCACGCCTTTAATCCCAGCACTTGGGAGGCAGAGGTAGGAGGATTGCCATGAGTTCAAGGCCAACCTGAGACTCCAGAGTGAATTCCAGGTAAACTTGGACTAGAGCGAGACCCTACCTCAAAACCAAAAAAAAAAAAAAAAAAAAAAAAGAATATTACTAATTTGTAAGTCATCAACTTGGACATCAAAGTAGTTGACAGTGCATGTGTCACGACATAAAAAGGGAATGGAACTCAGAGACAAGCCCACCTGCATATTGTCTACATAAGATGTCTATATAAGATGAGTTAGGATAGTAAATCCCATTAAAATATATTTTTTTTCTGGGGCGTTCCTACCAACTTTCCACATTAATACATGAATTTTAATCAAGTAACCCTGTAATAAAAATTGTAATCAAATAATTCTATAACAATTTGATTAGATCTATCAAGCTGGTATTGTTCCTTTTGGGAGGTTGGGTAATAGGGAAAGGTTTTGGGGTTTATTAAAACACAAGTACTAAAAAAGTACTAAAAGGCTAAGTTTGCTTAGATTTTAGGATCTAAGGACGACATGTGGTTCTAGACATCTGCAAGGCTAGTATAGAAGAAATGGGAATGGAAAATCAATCAGGGAAAATATCGTCAGGAAACCAAAGACAAACCCATGAAAAACAATGTTTACTCCTTTCCAATCCAATATTGTTACCTGTATTAAGTAATTACATGTGTTCAATGTTTTCTGTGCTCATATATCTCATATATATATATATATATATATATATATATATATATATATATATATATATATATATATATATATATATATATATATATAAACTGAGGAATTCTGGGAACTTTGTTTTCTAAAATAGTGTTTCAACTTTTCAAAAAATAATATCAATTTTTATACAGGACTTTATATACACATGACTTAAAAATATTAACTGGGGCCTAGTTCTCTTTCTGAGAAAGTATACCCTCAGCAATCATGTCTGTTTCTTGAGAGAAAATAAAACTGAGAAATAAATGCTATGAGAGCTGATGGCCTGTTATTTTTCTTTTAAAATGTAAACTGTGGACTCCTTGGGATACTATGATTGGCAGAAGAACAGCACTTATTCTTTTTTCTTTGACCTTTTGCAAAGCCAGTTTCTCTCATAACCATTTTCATATGTATTACCCTAATTCATTTTATTCTCAGTACTTAATCACTCTAGAATTTATCTTTTTCTCTTTAGTTATTTCCCATCCTCACAAGAGTCATAAAAGATACACTATTCTCCCATATTTACTTTAATGTCAAAATTCAAAATAGTACATGAATATTGTTGGTGTACAGTAAATGTTTGTTGAATGAATAATAAATAAGCTCATTTCTTTTTTATAATTGTATAGCATTTCACAGCATGAAAGTGCCTTAATTTATTCAACTTGTCTTCTATTAATTGACAATTCGGTTTGCTGATTTATTTTACCACTTATATAATGATATAAGTATCCTTATATATATTTCCTTATATATCTGTGATTTTATTTCTGCTTGATAGATTCCCCAAACACTAAGATTACCTGCTTTCCTGATGTGCATGTGTATGTTTATCTGTAGATATATCAATGGATGTGTTTATAAAAACATCTCTCTTTATATTTATTCATTATAATAGATACTACCAATGCTGCTACAAAGGAGTCCAAGAATTTCATACTCCAGCCAGGAAATCCACTTTCATTTCCTATGTTTTCTTCAGTGGCTCAGTTACAAGCACAGATGTGCATGTTTACTCAACCTTGTGGAACAAAACAACTTGTCTATTTTTACACTTATTACTATCTTACTATTATTACCATTATTTATTTTTCCATTTTCCTGGCTACCAGTGAAAGTAAACATAATATCATACATTCTATCTATATATCATCAGTTTTTCTGTGGCTCACTCATTAGCCTCACTGTCAATTTTATTGGGATGTTGATCAATTTATTTATTGTTGCTTAACTTACAGGTATTTTCCAAGTATTACATTTTACTTATGCTATGTTTTTCTAGTCATAAAATATAAATGTCTGTATAATCAAATCTATTAATCAATCCTGGTATTGTTTCAGTATTGCTTCTGAAAACTTCCCTCACTAAGTAGTCATAGAAATATCCTTTTTTGCTATTGCTTATATATACATTTAATGTTTAATCCACCCAATTTATTTATTTATTGCTTATTTTTTAATGTTTTTCTTTGCTTAAAATTACTTTATAAACATTGTAACAAAATGATCTAACTACTTTTACACAGATTGGTAACTAAATGTGTTAAATGCATTCGACAAGAATAAAAACAAGGAAATAAAATAGTATCTAAAGTATATGAAGATTCCTCCAATTATATCTTGTGATCTCTTTATAGTTTTATTAATATATGTATGTATATGCATGAGTATGTATATATATATATGATATATATATATATATATGATATATATATATATATATGGGTTTAATGCTTGTGTCCCCCATATAATACTGAAACTACATCCCAGATGTACTATATTTGGAGTAGGAAGTTTGGAAGGTAATTGGGCCATGAGTGTGTTGTCTTTCCAGTGAGTTTAGCACCTTCATGAGACAAGCCACTATTAGCAAACCCAGACCAGGACATTCAAGAGGAGGTGAGCTGGCCAGCACCTCTATGTTGGACAACCCCAATCATACTTATAGCATTTTGTTACATTAAAAAGACACTACATATATAATTTTGATTGGTGAATTAGTAAAATAGTAAATTTTAAATTTCCTTAAATCTTGTCTCAAAAGTCATGTGTTTAAAAAAATCCATTTTTCTACTAAAATCTCAAACTGATTTTTAATTTGGAGTCATATAGAGCATTAAGCATGAGCTTGTGTCTATAGTACAGGATCACATGGTAGAGTCATCACACACCTCCCGGTTGAGGGTTACAGCAGTCAGGTGGCCCAGATCAGACAAGGACCAAAGATACAAGTTTGTTTGCCTTAAAGAAAAAAAAATGCCTGTAAATCCATAAATTAGTCTCCATATGAAATCTATTTTCTCTTTTCAATTTAGTTAGGAAGCATAGAGCCTGACATTATGGCCAGTGCCTAGAGATCCTTGAAGAGAACAGAACAGACATAAATAAAGCTGACATGCTTAAAGCAGAGCTGACAAGCGAAGAGGTTCTGCATTCTTAGCCCAAACATCAGCTTATACACCCCTTGCTCTTATGCTTCATAAACTTGAAAGTCAGCTAGAAGGTCCCTGAGCCACACCTCCAGAGATTCTGTTGAGCAGTTCTGAGGATATCTCAGCGAGTTCTCTCTCTTAAAAGACTTCAGGTGATGCTAGTGCTTGGAGACAATTTTGAGAACAGGAGTTCAAGAATAGCTTGGGGGCTGGAGAGTTTGCTTAATGGTTAAGGCACTTGCCTACAGAGACTGAGGACCAGGGTTCAATTTCTCAGTACCCACATAAAGCCAGATGTGCAAAGTGACACATGCATCTGGAGCTCGTTTGCAGTAAGGCCCTGGAGTGCCCATTCTCTCTCTCTCTCTCTCTCTCTCTCTCTCTCTCTCTCTCTCTCTCTCTCTCTCTCTCTCTCTCTCTCCCCTTGCAAATAACAGTAAATAAAAATTTAAAAAAAGAATAGCTTGGGCAACATACTGACAACTGGTTTCAAAAATTCGTATTCTTTGTTCATTTATCAAATTTATCTATTTCTTGGAACTTCATACATATTTTCCTGGTAATGTAGAAGAGTAACTACTCTAAACATTACAAGGTTATTTATTTTTAGCTTATCTATGACATATCATCTATGTGTAATACATATGTATCTGCATAGATGTGTAGATAGGTAGATAGAAAAAATTACATTTATTAGTGATCAAGAAACTCAGTTCAATAACACTGGAGATGGCTTTGTTTGAGATTTCTTTGGTTTTCAAGATCTAAAGTCTCTCATATTTAGGACTCTGGCAGGAAAACAGCCAGCACTCTCTAAAATATCTGATTGAAGAAAAGTTAAATAGATCAATTCAATAGATTACTTATATAGCAGTTAAAAAATCTTAAAGGAACATAGTAAAGAAAGGAAAGCATTAGAGTGAAAGATCAAAATAAATGTTTTCCATATACGCAAATATGCTTAAAGCTTGTGATCATGAACATGGAAAAAATAAAAATGTACAATGTACACAGTAAATAGTAATCCTCAAATCAGAAAACAAAGAGAGCAGAGTAGAAAAAAATATATAAATAACCAGAATATTTGATGAAAAAATTTTAAAACAATGTTCTTATAATCTGATTTATAGTATTCTTTTCAGTTACTGTTTTTCCAGGTGGGGGTCTCACTCTAGCCATGGCTGACCTAGAATTCACTTGTAGCTCCAGGTTGTCTTCAAATACAGCAATCCTCCTACCTCAGCCTCCCGAGTGCTACTATTAAAAATATGCACCACTACACTCAGTTTATTTAGAGTATTCTTTTTTAAAACAAAATTTTCATTTATTAAAAATAATGATATTTATTTACTTGAGAGAGAGAGACAGAAAGAAAGAGGTAAACACACAGAGTGAAAGAGAATGAGTATGGGCATGCTAGGGCCTGCTACCACTGGAAAAGATTCAGATGCATGAACCACTTTGTGTTTCTGAATTTATGTGGATACTGGGGAATGGAACTAGAGCCCTCAGTCTTTGCAAGTGTCTTTAACCACTGAGTCATCTCTCCAGCCCCAATGTTTATAGTATTCTTGTTTACCTATATTATTCTAAGTGGTAAGAGGTGAATGAGAAACTAGTGAGACGAGTTTCACAACCAAAGGTAGGAAGAAAATTAATATGGCTGAATCTAAATAACAGAAGAAACTATGAATGCTAAAATTTGGGTGATCTACACTGGGAAGAAAGATATGGAACTTATAATTGTAAATCATAAATGGCAAAACATTAAGTAATCTCCAAGAGTTAATTTATAACAGATAACAAACAGGATGAAAGTAGAAAAATATGACTGATATTCAGCAAAATAATGTGGCATGTATAAATTCAGGAATTGTATAATTCAAAAACAATAAACAGACAAAATTTTCCATGTTAAAGGTTTAAAATACCTAGTTGTAATCTTTTATTTAAATAATATAAAGATCAATGCTATAAGAAGATGGACCTTTGATTGATGATTCTTTAGTACTACACAAATGCTAATTTAAAGGAGTTTTTTAAGATAAAAGAGATAGCTCAGTGGGCACGGTGCTTGCCATGCAAGCATGGGGATACAAGTTTGATTTCTAGAACACTTGCAAAGGAGTCAGGCATGGTCACACCACAGTTGTAAGGGGGTAAAGACAGGCTGATCCCTGAGGCTTGCTAATCTATCCTAATAGGTGAGGTTGAGGCTCAGAACAAGACTCTTATCTCAAAAAGCAAGGTGGAGAGAGACTCAGTAAGACATTGGACATTAACTTCTGGCCTACATAGATGTAACCTCACCACAGACGAATACACATGTACACACATATTTTCATACAACTCCCCCAAACAAAAGAATGGTGAGAGAGAATTCAAGGTGAAACCCATAGAAATAAATACTGATAACAATTTAAGGCACGAGGCAGATGCAACATTCATTTTTCCATTCAGTTTTGGAAACTTTTAAAGGAAAAGCTTATGTAAATAACAGGTCGGGTTTTTTTTTTAATTCCTATGTTGTGCATTTCAGTCATAGTAAGAGACATCAATATAAACCTTTCAGAAATC
>PVHP010049765.1:0-12073 GCA_004024765.1 Zapus hudsonius
AATAGATTATAAACAAAACTAGGTGTTTTAACCAACCATCAAGAAACTGAATGCTGAGCACACTGCTATCTGGAAGAGACCAGCAAGTCAAGAAGTGCTCATCTGTGTAGTTGTGGTGCTAAACCTAGGAGGGTAATCAACAGCTTACTGATTGGCTAAGAGATCCACCTCAGGGACAAAGAACCCTTAACTGGAACTGGGATCCATGGCAAAATCCTATGGGGACAAGAACCCGGGCTCCAAGGGGAAACTCCCACTACCAGAGAGCTAGAGAGAGGCTACACCCATTAGAATCTTGCCAAGTCAACAATGTTTATCTCATTTAACCTATACTGATCTCACTCTCCAATGGAGATTCTGTTTGTATCTTTCAGAAGGAAGTGAGAGCCAGGGACAACTCGATTCCACCAACAAGACATGGGATGATGGCTGACATCCTGGCAGGAGATGAACCACTCCTGGCCTGTCATCTAGGCCTCAAATGAAACCTGTGAGAAAGTGATGTGATAAACAAGAGACCTATCACCACAGCAAGTCAGATAACCCAGGATAGGTCATCAAGGCAGACACCAACGATATCCAACACAACCCAAAGCAGAAGTCCAGATAAACTTAAGATCTCAACAATAAAGCAGACTTAAAATTCACGCACCATGATTCAGGGAACTGAGCAGAAGAGGGGGTGGAAAGACTGTAAGAGCCATGGTGGGGAGAATATCCAGAGACGTTGTCCCCCTCAACAACAACACACAAATGGGACTGGTTACCTCTAGAGCAATTCATAACCCCCTACACCATGGACTGATTCAGTATGCCCACAGAGAAGGGTCCCCAGTGGACTGGGGACAGGGAGGAGGGAAATGGGGGTACCAACATAAGATTTGTTCATACAATGTATCTAATTATGGATAATAAAGAAAAAGAAACTGAAGAAAATTAAGAAATAAAAGAAAAACAAATGGATCTGCGAAGGTACTGGGGACATGTTTCTAAAAGTATATACATATACATTTACATACACACATATAGATATACCTAAGCATACACCTATGTATATACAAATACATATACATAAACATAGACAAATACATATACATATGTACACCTACACACATATACATGAAGAACTCTTGCAGGCTGGGAAGATGGTTCAGCTGGTAAAGTACTTGCCAATAAAGCATGAGGACTGAGTTCAAATTTCCCCAGCCCCTACATCAAGGCTAAGTATATGGTGGTATGCGCCAGCAGTGGGGAAGTGGTGACACCAAATCCCTGTGGTTAGCTGGTGTAACCAAATCTGTGAGGTCTTGTTTGAGTGAGAGACCATTTCTCCAAAATAAGATGAAGAATGATTGAGGAAGAAACCCAACTTCAATATCTGGATTCCACATACATCTCTCTCTCTCTCTCTCACACACACACACACACACACACACACACACACACACACACACAATTAAAAACCTCCCAAATGTTGCATTATAAAGACCTGTAGTATATTTAGGAATATAGAGCTAAACACTATTTATAAATAATCCATTTAAAAAGGGAGTGAGGGGCAGGGAGTGGTGGTGCATGCCTTCAATCCCAGTACTAGGGGGCGTGATGGAGCTCTCCTTTATTCCCAGCACTCAGGAGGCAGAGGTAGGAGGATCACCATAAGTTCAAGGCCAGCCTGAGACTACATAGTGAATTCCAGGTCAGCCTGGGTTATAATGAGACCCTACCTCAAAAAAACAAAAATAGTGGTATGTGACCTAAAGTTCATTTGCAGGGGCAAGAGGCCCTGGCATGTGAATTCTCTTTCTCCCTATTTTTTTTCTCCCTGTCTTCTGGTAAATAAATATTTTTAAAAGGGAGAAAGAAATGAAAGAGATTTCAAGAGTTTTGCTCTGTTAAATCTTTAAGCAAGAAACTTTATTCACCTACTGATTTCATAAACACATCAAATTTGAAAAGATAATATGGATATTTATAATGAATAAAATAAAGTACAAAGATAATACAATTGCAAAACGTATGTGGGTTTGGGGAGAGGGCCCAACTAGGTAAGATTGGTTGCATCCATTCCCACGCATAAGAAAACCTGGCATGGTTAGTGGCATGGTTTGATCCAGGTGTCCCCCATAAATAGATGAATGTGTTCTGAGTGGTCGATCCTCAGCTGATGGCAGTTCGGATTTTACAACCTCGCTGGAGCTGTGTTGTTGGGGGCGGGCTTATGGGGTTATTAGCCAGCTTCCCCTTGCCAGTGTTGGGCACACCTTCCTGCCGCTGTTTGCAGTGCTGTGGCGGAGGTGATGTCCAGCCCTCTTCTCATGCCATCATTTTCCCTGCCAGGATGGAGTCTTCCCTGGAGTCCATAAGCCTAATAAACCCATTCCTCCACAAGCTGCTTTTGCTTGGGTTCTTTCTGCGAAGCAACAGAGAAAGTTGACTTCAACTGTTAGACATGCTTGTGATCCCAGTGCCAGCAGGTAGGAGGCAGGAGGATTCCTGGGATGCCTGATCATCCAGTCTAAACAAACATTAGGAGCTCCAGGTTCAGTGAGAGGCTGGCTCAGGAAAGATGTACCTCTGCTCATGTGCACATGGGTGCACTCACATGTACACACCACATGCAAACACATGCATCAAAAAGCATGGGAACTGGACCATCAGTAATGTAATGATTTGTTATACTTAAATATATCAGAGCAGGTAAAATCAAGTTAACTGTGTTCCCTCCACTGCATAACTAAGGCTTCTTCCTAACAGGCACTGTATTTATTAGTTGAGGCTTCTGGCTTCCAAACTCAATGCCAACTGATGTACAGAGTTCCAGTTAGAAAAATCTAAAGGGCTTAGTGAGTATTTAACCTTTCCTACTTAGCACTTTCAATATTATCTCATTAATGTATTCATTAATTCCCTTAGCAAGTGTGGATGGGCTTACTAATGGTCAATTTGGGAAAATAAAAATGTGACCTTGGCTTTGCTCTTTAAAAACTGTTGTTCTGACATTATATTTTCCTTTTCTTTGTATTTTGCTGGTCACCATGAAGATAGAGGTACAAAGTCATTTATCCAGGCGGCGTGATATTTAGCCTAAGTCCTGTAAAACTTAAACAATGAAGGTATTATAGGCACACATATTTGAAGGACAGTTTTTAAAGTGCTAGACTATAAATATTCTGATCCACCTCTCTCACACATGTATTAAAAATGACTTCTCGCAATCACTAACCAAGAGGTAGGTTTTGTACCTCACTGGAAATGTCACTTAATAAATAACCTTCAAATCTAAATGCAAACTATGGATATCATTCATAGCTCCTTAAGCTTGTCCTTGAAGTCTAAACGGGCAGAGAAGCAAATAAAAAGTATTCTCTGCTACGAGTCCTTATTGCTTCTAGCTCTTGGAAATGAGTGCGAACTTTAAAACTATTAGCACAATAGTCTTTTATTTAAAAATCATTCTCTCTTATCTGATTTATACTGTGGATGTCAAATATGGCTTTGGGATAATTTGTAATTTATCCTTCTCAATCTCAGATGAAATCACTACAGGTTTCAGGGGAAATTAATTTATCCCATAATTTATTTATATGACATACTCACTTAATGCATTTGAAAGTGATTTCTCCTGCACAGTGCTAGTCCCTAGTGTGTTGATCATATGTTGAGACACACACTAGGTGTTCAGTGATTGCAAGCCTAGAACTCCAGCTAAGGAACACACCCTGGGAATGGCAGAGTCAGAAACATACAGACATTTGGTGAACGAGAGGTGAGCGGAACTTTCTGACAGGAAATCTGTGAGTTTTTTTGATGCTGACTTAATATCCAGCAAGCCTTCTTGATTATCATAATTATATGCTGCTCATGCCTGTATTCTCTCATAGCGTTGATTATGCCCACAGTAGGTATGGTAGACAGACTGATCAAGGTGTCCCCGTCCTAACAGGAGGTACCTTCGATCGACATCCTTCCCTAAAAACGGAGCGTAAAGGTTGCAGAAGAACTAATGTCAGTTGTTAATCATCTAGTAAAGCCAGGATGGAGTAGGGAAAGTAACCTCAGCTATTGACCTTAACCCTAGTGAACACCATGTTATTAAATGACTGATGGACCAGGGAGGCTGAAGAGAGGGTCACAGTGACGAGAAAGGGAAGGCTTCCTTGCTGCCTCTGTAGACAGAGGCTCCGTCCATGAGCCATGATATAGCTTCCAGGGTCTACTGACACTGGAATTTTAGCGAAATACAACCAGGGCTGGGAGATGGCTCAGCAATGATTGGCACTTGCCTGCAAAGCCTGCTGGCCCAAGGTCAATTCCCCAGGGCCCACATAAAGCAGACGTACGATGTGGTACATGCATCTGGAGTTCATTTGCAATAGTGCCCTATTGCGCTCTCTCTCTTTCTCTCTCTCTCTAGCACAAATAAAAATATTTTTATATCTTTATTATGAATACACATATACATTGTATGAGCAAATCTTGGGGAAAATATTTTTAAAGTAAATAAATAAAGCCTGATTCTGAACTTGAGCTCCAGAACTATTAAATAATAAATTGGGTTGTCTCTATCACTACAGGTGGTGATATGTTACAGTCCCATTATAAAAGTAATACTGTAGATAATCGATTTGTTACTTTCAAAATAAAAGTTGCAACTGAAAATAAATACTTAATCAAATTAGGAGGAACAATAAAAACACAAACACACTTCACCAACTCAACTGAAACCTTTGATGGATGCATTCCATCACTGGGATTTCATTGTCCAGTCTAGACAGTTGACGCCTAGATTTCTTTCTATTGGTCATAATTGCTATTCCCTGACTGGCAGCAACAGAACCTTGGGGAGATCACTGCTGGCGGCTACAGTGAGAATCCTGAGTTGGACTAGTAATTAATAACTGGTCTGTGCAGTAATAATTCCTGTCGCTTAACAAAGACACATTTGTCTCGGTTACTCTCGTATTCCTAAACCCAAACCAGATTTTACAAATTTGGGTGATATTGCTTAAAGGAGACATTCTTTCATTTGCGTCTTCATTCAATGATCATGTAATGAGCTCTTAAGACAGGAGTGGTGTCCCAAACATTGAGAATCTGAAGACCAAACACGCATATGTTCACTGTCGTCAAGACGACTGAAGTAGACAGAAAGACGTGTTTTACCACAGGAACAGGAGAAATGCAAGTACGAAATGTCAGGAATTTCAAGGGGGGAAATGAACAACCTCAGGAAACACTGACGTTGGACATCACGAAAACAATGAAGTATGCATTAATAAGGGAATGATGTCATCTGGGACTCAGTCATGAACTCACAGGTTGGTTGGGATGCTTTTGAATAGCTTTCTAGGCCTCATCCTGTTCTGAAACTGACCACTCAACTGTTCACACATCCCCATCGCCAGGAAGTGCTCCCGACCCCATCCTGGGCCACCGCTCAGATCCTCTCTAATTTGGCATTAGAATTCAAGGCATCGGTTTGCTCCTACTAGGGTAGAAGGGAGGCATGGAGACCCAGGGGGAAGAGATACAGAAGAGTGGCCTAGGGATGCACACCACAGCCATGACTCCGGATGCCATCCGTGCCAACCCTGTGCCCTCTCTATGCTCTTGGCTGCAAGGAGACACACTGTGTGCTCAATACCAGAGTTCCTTTGTGTTTTTTGTCTCTTGCATAGGGAGATGCTTCTAGCTCCGTACAATACCTTCACATGTTGCCAGCCCACCTCATCCACCTCACCTGCAGTGTGTGGTTAGTGACGCAGTTTCCCCTCGCAGGAGACAGGTAGCAGAATTCATAATGCAAGCCACAAAGTGCTTAGACTATGAATTACCATATAAATGCAAAACGCTGAAGTCTGTTATGAAATATTGTTCACATGATGACCTCTATTAAAGCCAAATGGAAGGAATTTTTCCAGAAAAAATCAGGTAGGAAAGACCTCCAATTAAAATGGACCTTGGTTTGAAACAGTGATTAGTTCAGCTTTGTCAAAGAGAGACAGACAAGGAGAGAAACATAGGGAGAGACAGATTCCACGTGGAACCGGAGCTATACACCATGGAGAAGGTTCCAGCCTCCCGGAGAAAGCTCTCTCTTGCTACTGAATCATATTGTAAACAAACTGTGCTATATTGGAACCGAGGAAGGGCATTAAAAGGCTCTTTTGAAGGTTTCGAGCTAAAGAATGCAGTGTTATACCAAAATCAGACAACGAAACTTACTCCTGGGCTGGAGAGATGGCTCAGCGATTAAGGGGCTTGCCTGCAAAGCCTAAGGACCTGGGTTTGATTCCCTGGTACCCATGTAAAGTCAGACGCACAGTGGTGCACACATCTGGAGTTCGTATACAGTGGCTGGAGGCCATGGCATACCCACCCCCCTCTCTGCTTGCAAATAAATAGATAATATAAAAAGTATGAAAAATAAAACTTATTCCCGACCTATGGATTCTATACCTGCTGTCTACTGCCAAGAATCTGCTCCCTGTGGCTGTTTGGAAGTTGTTTTTTGCTGCCCTCTGATGTTGTCAGTAATAGTTCATTAGCACAAACTGCAAAAACAAGAAAATAAGACCTATGTGCATACTATTTTTGGTTGTCATCTCTAATGGGCTCATACATGATGAAATCAGAAATTGGCTAAAGTGGAGATTTGAAAAGATATAAAACATAGATAAACAGATTGATGTTATAATCCAGACTTTGTTCATGCGGTAGTTTGAGTGTATGTCCCCATAGACTCAGGTGTTTTATAAAAGCTTATGGTCTCTGGTCTCTAGCTACTTGGTTGGAGGAGGTATCTATGGGAGGGGGATGGATCCTGGCATCCAGCCCTATGGGGTGTTTGAGAATACATCTGATTTCCAGCCAAAAGGTGCACAGAGAAGTCTGAGCTCTGCTGGGGTCCAGACTGCTTTCTGGTGTGTGCGCTGGTGCTGGTATTTTTCTCGCTGGAGTTTTTCCTCTCTGCTTGGATCTGTGAAAGGGAGCCAGCTTGTTATGCTATAAATGGAACTTCCCCCCCTGGGGCTGTCAGCTGAAATAAACCCCTTCCTCCTATCAACTCTGCCTGGTTTGGGTGTTCACTCAAGCAGCATGAACCTGTCTAAAACAGTGTACCACCACATGCCCAGTACGATGGTCAAATGGTACCTGCTTGATAGTGTATCTATCCTTCATTAACATGAAACTCACTTCACCATGTATTTCACTGACACAGAAGCTCTGAGCTACACCGAGTTAATGCGGCTGACACTGATCCTTCCCTTCCATGGTATGAAGATATGTTCATTTCTTCATTCTCATCACGCCCAGCACAGGACTGGCCATCGAACCACATCTAAGAGTGAAGATAGAAAGAAGTCCTATGTAAGTATATTCTGAATCCCATATCTAATACCACCTCACATGTCTTGAGTCCTTCCTAAACTCCCAGAATAGTGCTGGGAACTTAATTTACAATGCTTCATAAAATCTTGAAAACAACCAAGAAAGAAACTGAGGCAGAGAGAGTGAGCCAAGATCACAAACAAAGGCTATCAACCACACTGGGCAGGGTTGCTCATATTAGGTCTACTCATGGATGGACCAAACGGTCTGTTCCTTGAGAGACACCAAATACCCAAGAGTGTTACCTTTCCCTCAAGGGGTAGATAATTTGGACAATTAACTCAACCAAGAGAGGGAGCTCACAAGACTCCTAGAAGTGAGTTACCAAATCTAGTCACAACTCTCCGCCAGGTTGGCAGACTTGAGGCAGTCTGCACAGACCAAGCAGACGTGGGCATGGAAGCAGAGATGGAGAGCGGGGATCAGAAGAAATGGTGCATGTTTGGAAGTCATCAATGAGAGGTGAAAATAAATTCTCTTCCATTCATACTCGATGGACTCCACCCATGTCCTTACACTCACCACAGCCTGAGGTCCAGAGAGGTTGACTGGACAGAGAAGTCCTGGAGCTAATCAGATAACACTGTGACGTTCTGCACTTGAGTGAGGACATCACTGAATGACCACTTCTGAACGAATAACAGGCTTGCTCGAGCTCCAATCCCCCAGGTCAAGGAAGGGAAGTTTTTCTAAAATCCAGGCATTTTAAGTGTCTACAGACCCTGCAGAAAGCCTGCCTTCCAACTGTCCCTGGGTAAATGGGCTTGGTAATATTTCAGTTCCATACACACACCCAATGAAAGGCAGGCCAGAGACTTCCATGATCAATCCCACAGCCTCACCCTTTGGAGCAGGGCCCTCCAGGAACGGGAGGCTAAGAATTCAGTGGGAATTCAACTAACTTGTCCACTCTATTCCTCTACCAAGATAAATAACGGATTTAGCAAAACCTGCAGGTGTCAATACTGACTTCCTACAGCACTACAGTAAAAGTACAAGATTTGCATAGTGGTGATGTCTCTGGTAAGAAACGATTTGCTTACTCATATAATCTTAACACAGCCTGACAAACGGATAGAAAGTAAAGATTTAGACGTCGGGGAGGGGGGTTGTCCGTTGTTGTACATAAGCATGGGGGAAAGCAAGAATGATCAGTCTCTGAATTGATATCCCTTTTCCTTTTAAAAGGACTTTTATTAAATTAGAAGCAGAAATTTTCGGCTTACAAACATTCTTGCTCTTTATGAAGATTGCACCGCTGGTGTGAACCGACTCATTGTCAATAAAGAAAATGACAGTAAATAAGCATTCTGAAGCAGCAGTTAACATAATGGCGCCTCCCAAGTTTGACATTTGTTTATGTGATGTGAAAGAACTGCTACTTCTTGCCAGGGTGTAGATGAGAGCTCTGTCTTCCTGAAGGACATGTTGAAAGGCCTTTCACAAATGTTTAAAATCACCAGACGAGTCACGTTCCAAAACACAAAAAGAAACTCACAAAAGTGTCTCATCTGTGTGGATGTTAAATATTAAAAAGACACTTACATAACCCTCATTAAAATAATTAATATTTAAAGAAGACCATTTAAAGAATGTAATTATGACAAATGACATTTGGCCGAGCTAATGAGTCCATGAGTTCCAGTCCATTCCTGGCTTCTCTGGGTTCCAAGAGACCTGTTTGCTCTATTTACAACCTGCTGTCTTCCTGTGTTCTGAGCTTTTCTCTGCTGTCTTCCTTCCAGACTCAGTTTAGCATTTTGTCTCCTTAGAAACCTGTGCTTATATGCTGTTTATAACAACAGTTAATGCTTTTCTACACCAATGACCACAGCTTCAACACAGGCATGATTTAGATATGAAATACCCACTCCCAAGGTGTATTGCTAAGGGCTATCTTGGAAGGTTCTGGCAACTTTAAAGGTCGTATCTAGCTGAAGAAATAAGCCACAGGGATCTCTTGTCTTGGCCTCTGGCTGTCTGCTTCTTATTCGCCATCATGGGAAGAAGCTCCTCCATCACACACACTCGCCACCATGATGTTTTATTCAAGCATATGAGCTAAGCAAGCATGGCCTGAACCCTCTGAAAAAAAAATTAGTCAAAGGGCTTTAGAAATGGCTTAGTGATTAAGGCGCTTGCCTGCAAAGTGGAAGGACCCAAGTTCAATTCCCCAGTACCCACACAACACCCACATAAAGCTAGTAGCACAAGGTGGCGCATGTGTCTGGAGTTTGTCTGCAGTGGCTAGAGGTCCTGGCATGCCCATTCTCTCTCTCTCTCTTCTCTCCTCTCTCTCTCTCTCTCTCTCTCTCTCTCTCTCTCTGCTCTCTCTCTTCTCTCTTTATCTTTCTCTCTCTTTCAAATATAAAGGAGTCAAATGCATCTTCCTTCAAGTTGGTCTCGGGTATTCTAGCCACAGTGACACAAAAGTAACTGATACAATACTAAAATTACACATTATAATCTTGGTTCAGAAGTGTCTCTCTTCCTCACAAGATTCAGGCGTCCCTGAGGGCTGGCAATGGTTCCATTGCCTTCACGACTATATCCCTAACCCCCACTCCTTAGCATAGTTTACACAGTCTCATTTCTTCCATTTCAGTCACTCAGTAAAGAATTGAGGAACGAATCTGTTAAAAAAAAATCCTGTACCTAAATCCCTGGCTAAGAAGCTATCTTACACGTAGACTAAGTGATGCAGAGCAATTACATGGACACATCAATGGAAATATAATGCGTCCCTTGGCACATTCGAGAGTAGTGACCACTGGTTTCATGGAAGCAAAAATGAATTTGTAAGAAAAGAACCTTCCATAGCAATAGAAGCAACGAAAAGAAATGTTTCTGGAATCATGGCGGTCGCTCAGGTCTCTTAGATAATTGAGAAGCAACAGATCTATGAGAACAAAGAGCAACGACGGGAAGGTCAAGGTACTGTCTAGGAGTTGGGACCCATCCCGTGACCATGGCTGTGACAGAGGTTCAGTTCTGTCAGCCTAGTTACAGTCCATGGGATGACATGTTTGCAGAACACTCCTGCTGACAAAATTCCTATGGGCAAATAAAACTCCAGAGGCTTTTAAAAGGCTGTTGTCAAAAGAGTCTACAATAATAGCTTAAGAAAAAAAATTCATTTTAATTTGCACTCCATCATAGTTCTGTGAGAATAACACAAGGAATTTCCCCGCATTTAGCTAATTATTAAGAAATGGCAGCAGCAGAAGTCAAGTTTCCTTTCCTTCATTTAACAGGCTTGGCTTTTTCTCTTTTATTTCAATCCTCTTGATGGCTACATCTTAAAAAAAGAAGCCAATGTTCACTGTCTTCTGACAAATGAATTTCCCTTAGCCCTCTGTAAAAAAAAAAAAAATTGGAACAAAGGCTGGAGAGATGGCAGAGCGGCTAAGATGCTTGCTTACAAAGTCTAACAACCTGGGTCCGGTTCCCTAGTACCCATGTAAAGTCAGATGCACTAAGTGACCCAGGCATCTGGAAATCATTTGCAGTGGTTAGTGGCCTTGGCATGTCCATTCTCTCTCCTTCTCTCTCCCTCTGCTTGCAAATAAAAAAAAATAAAATATTTTTAAAGCTTCTGGGCCCAGTTACATATTTATTTCTATGTTTGTTATGAATAACATAACAAGCAAAAGCAACTTCATGGTATATGCTGAGAAACATACCTGATCCTCAAACAGATGCTTATGAACCATCCAAAACAAGGGATGTTCTTTTTAAGGGGATCAGCTTTTTTTAAGGGGACCCTTGCTTCCCTGTGTTCCCTCTAAACTCTGCTTACTTCTACTCAGTTCACTGACTCATAACAGAAGCCCTGAAACACTCCAGTCCTAAGCTCCACAGATATGACCCCCAGCTTCTCAGAGTTTTGCGATCTATTGTGCTTTCTGACTGCAGCAGGTATGAACGGATAATGCCACTGATCAATGGCAGATTTCTGATGGCCTTGCATTAAGCTGACAAGGTGCATACATCTTATAACCCGCTAAGGTAGAAACCTCTGAATTTGCAGATGTGCTGCTCATAGTCATCAATCTCTACTGGCAGAATTGCCGGTATATAATATGTGAACAATAAATTCATTCTTGGGATAAAGGGTTGAATATTTCCCAGGGTCAAAGTTCTTATAAAGAAGATGAGCCAGAGGCTGGAGAGATGGCTCAGCAGTTAAGGTGCTTGCCTGCAAAGCCTAACAACCAGGGTTCATGCACAAAGTGGTGTGCTCACCTGGAGTTTGTTTACATTGGCTGGAGGCCCCAGTGCCATACAAGGCTTTCTAGTCTGTGGGGTACCCTTCTCTGGGTTCACAAATTAAATACTTCCTATAATGCAGCAATTACTGATCTTCCCCCGACTGACGATGAAGGCAAGTTGAAGTAGTTTGCAGATTTTTTAAATACCCCAGTGTCTCCTTATAGAGAGAAACCAATCTCAGAAGATGCACTCCATAACATCTTATTTCGTGAATAACAGACATCCACAAAGCCCTTCTCTCAGCTGAGAGCTTACAGAGAAAGTATGAAAGAAACCAGAGGGCTCCTTCCAAACCCAACTGTGTCTGAGAGCCTTCCAAATAGAAACTGGTAAGAGAACCTATTTTTCAGTAACTGGAGATGCCTCTCAACAGTGTTCATGTAGCCAATGAATAAAGTCAAACTCA
>PVHP010049766.1:0-12169 GCA_004024765.1 Zapus hudsonius
CCACCACGGCTCTTACAATCTTTCCGCCCCCTCTTCCGCATAGTTCCCTGAGTCGTGGTGGATGAGTATTAAGGCTGCTTTAAGGTTGTGAGCTTAGGGGTCTTTGTGTCGAAATCGTTGGTTTCTGTCTCACTGGCTTATCCTGTGTTGATTTAATGGCTGTGGCTGTGGGCCCCTTATTCATGCTGTCATTCTCTGCAGGGTTCCATTTGGATCCTCCACGATATGACTGTGGTGGCTCTTTTCTTGCCAGAATCTCAGCCTACGGTTGGTTGGTAGGGTTAGATGGGCCCCAGCTCTCTTGCTGCATCCTGAAAAATACAAACACAATTGCCTCCGGTGAGCGCTGGTCCTTGTTGGAGGCTTCCACTGGTGAGAATCCTGTGCTGGGAGGTATCTATCTGCAGCTCAGAGCGTGATTGCAGCTTATGTCCACGACCTGGATCCCTGCTGAAAACCCTGACCCTTGTTTCCCGAGGGACGTGGCGTGTCTGCTATTCAGCCATCTTGAACCCGAAAGCTCTGGAAATTTTTTTATATGGTGCTGGTGATCAGACTTGGGTCCTTGTGCTTACAAGGCAAGCAGTGGACCAGCTGAGCTGTCTTTGCAACTCCTCATGTAATTATTTTTACTGTTTTACCTCCCTACTCATCAAAATTCAGCACTTAGATTTTGTCATTTTGTAGGCTTCTTTTTTCTAATTTAATGTAAATTTTTCTTTACTTTGTTATTTTTGTTTTTTTCTAATATTTAGTTGAATGCTTAATACATTTAATTTTAAATCATGATCAGTTAAAAGTACTTGGGTTGTGGATCTTAAAAGTTTGTTGTTTTGTCTTGAGATAGGGTCTCACTGTGTAGCAATGCTGGATCTTCCTGCTTCTATTTTGGAAGTGCTGGGATATAGGTGTGGGTAATCATGTCTGGCTAGATTGTAATTTAATCATTAGAAAAATTGACCCTCTCTTTTTGGCCCTTTTAATGTTCCTTCGTTTTGACTATAATGAGTTTTAAGATGGTATGCCTATTTACCTGATATACTTTTGTCTAACTTTTTATTTTAACTTCTTAAAGCCTATTTTAGGTTTGTTTCATGTAGTTGGATCAAGGTTAGTCTTTTTGGACACAATGAGATGCTTTTAATGGCTCACATAAAATGTATTTGAGTTGCTTCTGTAACATTAGTCTTTTTTCTTTTATTGTTGCCCATCATTTTGCTTGTTCCTTTTTCCGTTTTTAGACTATGTAGTTAATTTTAAATTTGCTCTTCTCATCTTCAAAGTGATGTTTCAATTTCATTTTGTCTAAGGTACCATTGATTGTACATTTTGTTATCTTGTGTATTGTTATGTGGTTGAAAGCTGTCAAACCGTGACATGCTGTCAGTTGCCATGTACATGCTGATTTCAGAAAAGCTAAAGTGTGAAAAAGTACACTTTAAAATTGATGAAATGTGATAGTTTGTAGTTGTTGAGGCTATCTTTATAAAGCTATAGATTTAATATACCTAAATCTATTATATTTATTAAATAGGTTTTCTAGGAGTGGTGGTTTGAATACTGTATGCTCAGCATCTTTATGTTGAAAATGTCTATTAGTGGCTTTCAAAGTGAAATGATGTTTTGGCTGGTTACATCTCCTTTTCCATAATCCCCAACAGACATTGTTCCTTTATCTTCTGGCATCTAGGAATATTATAGGGGAGCCTGGGCCAGCCTGACTGTTTTTTTCCCTTTGTAGGTGACCCACTTCTGCCTGGGTATTGGCAGAATTCTTTCTTTATCCTTGAAGTTCAGTAGCTTCATCAGAATATGTCTCGGTCTTGGTGTGATTCTATTACATTTTCCTGTTACCTGGTAAGCTATTTAAAACTGTGGAATCAGGAATAGTTTCTCATATAATCTTTTGATATGCTTTCACTTTTACTTTTTTTCTTCAAGAAGCATCGATTTTAAAATTTTTCATCTTCAGTTCTGTCTTTCATTTCATTATTTTTTAAATGCTTTCATTGTTCTGCTGTGCCCCGTATAATTTTCCAGATAACCTTTCACTTTGTAAGTCTGTTTTCATTACTATCAGGGCGACGATTTACTATTAATAATGTGGTTTTCATTTTGTCAGAGGCGGGGCTACTTCATTCAGTTTTAGTCTTGTGTATCTTTGAGCTGCCCTTTGAACTAGTTTCATTTATTTCCCTCCTTTAAAAAATGCCTTTACTAAAAAATAAAAAAAATGCCGTTACTACTTGTCAAAACAGGTGAAACCATATTGTTTTTGCGATTATGGGTTAAAAACAGTTTCAAAGTAGCCATATCATAATTTATTCTCACACAACACAAAACAAATGATGCATAAAATGATTTGATCAAGTCTTGGTGCTAGAAAATTGTGTTTTATTAATAGCATGAGTTCTGGAAAAAGCTTCAAGGTGTGTGTTTCTGAGGTAGGATAAAATACTTTTTTTACCTAGTAGAAATCTGTTTTTTGTGTTTTCGCATATGAAAAAGAAGTGTTTAATGACTTTTCCAGTTTTATTTTATTATTATTATTATTATTATTATTTTTGTTTTTTGAGGTAGGGTCTCACTCTAGTCCAGGCTGCAGTTTTAATTATTGAAAGTCTAGGGCTGGAGAGATGGCTCAGCGGTTAAGGCACTTGCTTCCAGTGCCTAAGGCCCTGGGTTCAATTCCCCAGGACCCACATAAGCCAGACCCACAAGGTGGTGGCCCTGGTGCACTCTCTCTCTCTCTCTCTCTCTCTCTCTCTCTGTATCTCTCTGCTTAAAAATGAATAAATAAAATATTTAAAAAAAAAAAAAAAAAATTATTGAAAGTCTATTGAGGCTGTTTTTCATTCAGTTAGTTACAATGTAGAGTAGAAAAAATTTTGAAGTCATAACTGACATTTTCCCCATCCATGTGAACTACAATAAAAAGATATTCTCTAGGAATTGCTCCTGATTGTTAATTTGCTCCTTGTTTGATTCTGAAGAAATGAATGTAATCAGTGATGTGCCTCCAGTGGGAATATAGTAATCGCTGGAATTGTGCGCAAGTTGTGGTTACTGAGTGAGACTTTCACTATGATTTATTAAAAAAAGCATAAGACTTTGGTGCTTTTAAAATACCTGTTAAGGGAACAGGTTTCCCTTAATATTCCCCACCCCGTTTTTCTGGTTTGTTTGTTGGTTGATTTTTATTTTATTTTGTTTTTTCGAGGTAGGGTCTCACTCTAGTCCAGGCTGACCTGGAATTCACTACGTAGTCTCAGGGTACCTCTGCCTCCCGAGTGCTGAGTGTTGGGATTAAAGGCGTGCGCCACCATGCCCGGCTGTTGGTTGGTTTTTAAACAATGACTGAGATCTAAGCATTCTTTATGTCATTGTTGATATTAGCAGATTACATCAGTATTCTTGCATATTCAGATATGCTAGCAAGTAATTTAGTGTTATGAACAGCTGGGATTTATTGTTTCATTCCGTTTCCGTGCTTATCCCCAGCAATTAAACTTTTTAACAGAATTTAGTAAGGATTCCAGATTTGTGTTTGACAATAATTGGCTTCTGCCTAAGGTATTGCATCTTTTTAACTAACTTGTTAATTCAATAACTAGTTATTGCCAGAGATTGTAATAGATCATTTATAGAGCAAGGACTCTGGTTGCATTAGGGGAGTTAAACAGAATTAATAGAAAATTGTAATGTGCTATGTGGAAAGTAAAGGAAAAGAGGATAGACTAGGGAGTACTTAAGGATGTGAGTGCGACCATTGAAAACAGGTGACATTTGATTGAGGGTTTTGTTAGATAAAGGAGAGAACAGCACCGAGGATGCAGCAAGCATCAACACCTGGACATGGAAGTAGGCTTGAGTATGGAAGGAGGAAGAGAGCTGTCAGCTGAAACCCAGAGAGAAGATTGGAGAGGGATGTTGCTTAATTCTAAAGGGCCTTGCAGGCTGTCATGAGTTAGGTCAGAGTGCATGGCAAGTTCAGCATGACTTGAAAATGTACTCTTTCCTATGGCTGCTAGGTCATCTGTAGAAACAATGAAGAAGGCAGTTTATGTAGTTAGTGCCTCAGTACATCAATTTGAGCAAATGTTTATAACTGAAACTTTAACCAACAATACTTCTAAATGCTGTTTAAATCAAAATAAATCTATTTGGTGATAGCATATCTTATAATGGAATAACACTGCCAAATGAGAGATACTACTAATCAGGAAAAAATAATGTTTAGGGTTGTGTCTTAAAGCAAAATGAACCACATATAAAATAACAAAGATAAAAATCAGTGGTGCGAATGCTTTTAATCCTAGCACTCTGGAGGCAGAGGTAGGAGGATGGATGTGAGTTCTAGGCCAGCCTGGGGCTATAGAATGAGTGCCAGGTCAGCCTGGGCTAGAGTGAAGCCCTACCTGGAAAAAAAAAAAAAACAAAAAGATAAAAATCAATATTATTTGTATATTTAGCTTAAAAAATAATCAAATATTTTTAATTCAAAGACTTGCTAATGAAGAGAGCTTCTCCCCAGAGACAACTTGCTTTTTATAAAACCGTTTGGTTTAGATCTCCTGGGGGTTTAACTCCATGCTTCTAAATAATATGCTTACAGTGTTTATGTTTTGGTTTATCAACTTTAGACGTTCTCTCTTGACTTCTTGCTATGACAGATGTTTTCAGTCCCACTACTCACTACTGCTTCCTCGTCCGACGGTCACTGACCTGGCGCCTCTCTGGGGTTCTGCCCAGAAGATTAGCCTTCCTCCTTCGCCTCAGCCCCTCTGTGAGTATTCTGCTCTTCTGCTCCCTCCACTTTGCTGATTCACATTCTGCCATCCGTCTCCATCTTTCAGAACCATAGGCAAGCTGTGCAGTCTTAAAATTTTTTCTTATACATTGTTTTGTATTTTTTAAAAGGGTTTTCTTTTTTTAATTGGCTTAGGTTCTTAGGGAGTGGAAATACGTTATGTGTGCTCATACTGACACCTGGATCTGAAAGACAAACTAGAATATTAGGCCAAAGGTTTTGTTTATTTTTAAAAATTTGTATTGTATGTGTTTTTAAGAGTTTAGATATAATTACAGTATCTATTTTTTAATTGTAAATTTTACCATGTCATCAACTACTTTTTCAAAGTATATTATGTAGTTTTATAGCATTCTTTCATATGCTGGTACTGTAATATTCCTTGCATTTTTATTTTCTTGGTTGTTGTAGTTATCATGAATTGCAGATATTTCTCTGATTTTCCCTATGAAAAATAATTTTTATATAATCTAATATTTCTCAGCATAGATTTATGGGAATGATCATTACTATCAAAGCTGATGGACTGCCAGGCGTGGTGGCGTGGTGGCGCGGTGGCGCATGCCTTTGATCCCAGCACTGTGAGGCAGAGGATCTCTGTGAGTTTGAGGCCAGCCTGAGACTACACAGTGAATTTCTGGTCAGCCTGGGCTAGAGTGAGACCCTACCTCAAAAAAAAAAAAAAAATATATATATATATATATATATATATATATATATATATATGGAATTTTCTTTGGAGTTTTGTTTGTCTTCTAGAAAGGGATTGTTAAATTATACTTCTACCACTGTTGTATGAACCTTTTTTCAAAAACATGTGACTTTTCACTATGTTTGTAAGTACTATAAGGAATGTTAAATGTTTACGTCTGCTAAGCTAAAAAATTAAATTTATTTTGGCAAACTCCACAAAGTCGAACACTTTGGAAGTGTTGTGTATATATATGTTTTAAGGTTATGTAAGCCCAGAGCAGTGATCCAATAGGCACGATGGCACACACCTTTAATCCCATCACTCAAGAGGCAAAGGTAGGAGGATCCCTGTGACTTTGAGGCCAGCCTAGGACTATTGGTGAGTTCAAGAGTTCCAGGTCAGCTTAGGTTAGAGTGAGATCCTACCTCAAAAACAAAAACAAAAACAACAACAAAAAAAAACAAAAAACAAAGAAACAAAACAAAAAGCACATTAAAAATAAAAAGCTCAAATATTGATGGCTTCAGCAGCATAGTTTAAAGGAAAAAAGTTACTTTGGGATGAATTAGTTGCAAAAGATGATTTTATATTATATTTGAAGAGATTCCTATTTTTAGTAGTTAAGTCCTTAACCATAAAAATGTCATGTTTTTCTTTCTTTTAATATTTTATTTATTCATTTTCAAGCAGAGAGAGAGAGAGAGAGAGAGAGAGAGAGAGAGAGAGAGAGAGAGAGAGAGAGAACACACCAGGGCCACCACCTTGTGGGTCTGGCTTATGTGGGTCCTGGGGAATTGAACCCGGGGCCTTAGGCACTGGAGGCAAGTGCCTTAACTGCTGAGCCATCTCTCCAGCCCAAAATGTCATGTTTTAAATAAAGCACAGAAGTCTTTCTGAGAAGTTGCTTAATATCAGAAAGACAAGCCGGGCGTGGTGGCGCACGCCTTTAATCCCAGCACAGAGGCAGAGGTAGGAGGATCACAGTGAGTTCAAGGCCAACCTGAGACTACATAGTGAATTCCAGGTCAGCCTGGACTAGAGTGAGACCCTACCTCGAAAAACCAAATAAAATAAAATAAAATTAAATTAAAAAAAATATATATATATATCAGAAAGACAAGAGTTTAGACTTGCATTATTGTTATTCATGATTTGGGTGAACTTTTAGTCTGTGTACTTCCTTCTTCCCTCCCTTCCTCCCCCCTCTCTTTAGAAGTAGGGTCTCACTCTAGTCCAGGTCCAAACTACCAGTGATATGCAACTGCAACCACTCTATCCACTGAGCCACCCTATTTCCAGCCCTATTTTGATCTTTTTTGGTTGGGGGGTGAGGTGCTGATAGGGTTTCCTATTTGGCCCCAAGATGCCTTTAACTCTTCAGCTTGCTGAGTGCTACAGATTATATGCGTGTGCCACCAACCTGACATTTTTTTCCATTTTATTTGCTTATCGCATATGTGTGCCACAACACATGCGTGGAGGCCAGTGGATAACTTTTGGGTTAGTCCTCACCTTCTACCTCACTTGAGACAGGGTCTCTCTCTGTTTATGATGCTTTTGTGACCTGTCAGTACCTTTTCTTTTCACAGCAGGAGCAGTGGGATTACAGAAGTCTGCCACAGCTTCTGGCTTCAGGTGGGGTCTTGGGATCTGAACTCAGGCATTCACAGTTGTATGGCAAGTGCCTTATCCTCAGAGCCATCTCTCCAACACTACATTTGGCCTTTTATTGCTTTTTGTAATGGAACACAAGAGCCCATGAAGTGGCAGTTATATATTATTTAAAAAAAATTTTAAAAAATATATTTTTCCCCGATGCCCAGGTTGACCTGGAATTTACTCTGTTAGTCCCAGCCTGGCCTCGAATTTATAGCTATCCTCCTATCTCTGCTGCCCCCCCCCCCAATGTGCCACCACAACTGACTAGTGAAACATATTTCTTTTTTTTAAATTTTTTCTTTTTTTTTGGTGAAACATATTTCTAAGTTTGTTACTCTAGGCATTCTGTTGAAGGATGGATTGTAACTTGGTGGAATTTGATATTCTTTCCCAACTAAAGAAGTCTATTATGGTCCATTTGGAGTTATTTCTGCTTTCTCTGTCTTTAGCAATGAGAATGAGGGTATTGGTTTGCTTGTACTGCACACGACTAAAATGGGCCTTTCATATTGGGAGAAACCACAGAAATCAAAGGAGAAAGAGTTTCCACAGAAGGAAGAGGAAGTAGGTTTGTTCTCAGCAGTCATATACTAAGGCAAGGATGGCATGTGTTTGTTTGGCTGGTGTCATTGCTGAGAGTGTATTAAAAATTTGAGTTTGCTAGGGAGGCAGAGGTGGAAGGATCACCATGAGTTTGAGGCCACCCTGAGAATACATAGTGAATTCCAAGTCACCCTGAACTAGAGCCAGACCCTACTTTGGAAAAAAATTTTTTTGAGTTTGCGATTAGTTCTTTACAAGTGTTTTTGGTGTGGGCCACTTGAAAGGCTGAGGATAAGATCTGTTGCACAGAGAGGTGGGGATGCTTTGCTTCCACCTGATATGCCACAGTTGTATTTAGTTTATATATTGTACTTTTTCTTTTTGGTCATAGTAAAACATCAGTCACAACAAAAATTTATTTTAAGCTGGGAGTGGTGGCACACACCTTTAATCCCAGCTCTCAGGAGGCAGAGGTTAGGAGGATCCAAGTGAGTTCTAGGACAGCCTGAGACTACATAGTGAATTCCAGGGCAGCCTGGGCTTGAGTGAGATCTTACCTCATGGGGAAAAAAACAAAAACAAAGAATTATCATACTTGCAAGCTTATATACTGCTTTTATTAGCTTAGCTGTGCTATTCATTCATTCATTCATTCATTCATTCATTTATCATCATCATTTAGGTTTTTCACTCTAGCCCAGGCTGACCCAGAATTCAGTCTCAGGGAGGCCTTGAACTCATGGTGATCCTCCTACCTCTGCCTCCTGAGTGCTGGGATTAAAGGTGTGTACCCCATGCAAAGCTCATGCCAGGTTATTTAGCTTTGTAGTAAATTTTGCAATCAGAATGTTTATGGGCTAGGGAGATGGCTCAACAGGTAAACACTCTTGCTTTCAAAACCTGTCTTCCCAGATTTGATTTCTCAGTACCCATGTAAAGCCAGATGCACAAAGTGGTACATGCATCTTGAATTTATTTGCAGTGACAGAAGACCCCTGGTGTGTGTGTGTGTGTGTGTGTGTGTGTGTGTGTGTGTGTGTGTGTGTGTGTTCTCGTTTGTTTTCTCTCTCTCTTGCATAAATAAAATCACAAAAATGTTAAAAAAATAAAAATCAGAACTTGAACTTGTGATTCCTCTTCCTATCCCCAAAGAATGTTTTCGCTATTTGGGGTCCTTTGATAGTCCATATTAATTATACACACACACAAATAAAATTTGTTTGTGAGCAGAGGGAGACAGGTTGAAAGAGAGGGAGGAAGGAAAGAGAGAATGGGTGCAGAACTCCTCCAGATGGGTGTGCCACTTTGTGCCTCCAGCTTTATGTGGCCACTGGGGAATTGAACCCTGGCTGGCAGGCTTTGCAAGTTAGTGCCTTAAATCACCAAGCTGTCTCTCCAGCCCAGTAATTTTTTTTTTTTTTTACTTTAATTAGTTGTTGGGACTAGTATTTTTTCCTATCTTACTCTAAAAGTGGGTTACAGTTGCAGTGGCTTATTAGGGATTATTGGGATATGTAAATTTCTATATTTCCCCACTCATATCACCATTCTCTCCTCTTTTCTGCCCTTCTCTGCCCTTCTCTCCCCATCTCCCTTCTCTCCTCTCTTTTTATTTTTGTTTTTGTTTTTTTTAATATTTTATTTATTCATTTTTCAAGCAGAGAGATATAGAGAGAGAGAGAGAGAGAGAGAGAGAGAGAGAGAGAGCGTACAAGAGCACCAGGTCTGGCTTACGTGGGTACTGGGGAATTGAACTGGTGGCCTTAGGCACTGGAGGCAAGTGCCTTAACCTCTGAGCCATCTCTCCAGCCCTATTTTTGTTTTTTGAGGTCGGGTCTCTCTCTAGCCCAGGCTGACCAGGAATTCACTGTGTAGGTTCAGGGTGGCCTCAAACTCACAGCGATCCTCCTACCTCTGCCTCCTGAGTGCTGAGATTAAAGGCGTGTGCCACCACACCTGGCTTCCTCTCCTCTCTTTTGTTCCCTTCCCCTCCCCTTCTTGGTTTTTTGAGGTTACGAACTCTATAGTCCAGGCTGGTCTTGAACTCATGGCAGCCCTTCTACCTCAGCATCCCAAGTACTGGAATTAAAGTCATGCACCACCATGCCTGTCCTCACCATCTTTACCTTTTTAAATTTGTGTCTGTATTTATATGTATGAGAGTCAGTGTGCCACACTGTGGGTGTGGGGGTGTCAGAGGACAAATTCAGGGTGTTGGCTATGTCCTTCCACCTTGTTTGAGACAGGGCCTCCTTTGTCTTTGCTGCTGGAAGGGCAAGTCTAGCTATCCCTGACCTTCAGGAATCTTCTGGCTCTGCTATCCAGTGCACATTGAGGTTGCAGATGTGTGCTCCACTGTACATCTGACTTTACATGGTTGTTGGGAAACACAGGTTTGTAGGCTTGCAAAGCATGGGCCCTTTACCACCGAGCCGACTCCTCAGTCCTCTTTTACCTTTTTTTTTTTTTAAAATTTGTTAATGGAAGGAATCACTACTGGGCATATTTTTATTTATTTGTTTAAGTGAGAAAAAGAAATTATGCCAGGGCCTTCTGTTTCTGCAAATGAACTCTAGACACATGTGCTACTTTGTGCATCTGGCTTTAAAACATGGGTACTCTGGAGTGAAACTCAGATCATCAGGCTTTTACAAGCAATTGCTCTTAACGACTGAGCAATCTCTCTAGTTTGTGGAGGGAGGTGTGTACATAAAATTTCTTTCTTTATTAAGAAAAACTTTTATTTATTTGCAAGTAGTGAGAGGGGGGAGAGAAACACACACACAATGGGTGCACCAGGGTCTCCTGCCACTGCAAATGTATACCAGATGCATACACCACTTTGTGCATCTGGTTTAACTTTGAAGATATCGGATATTTATTGTAACAATCCTGCTGAACAGCATCCATGCTATTATATATATATATATTTCCGGGACAAAGCTATTACTGTAGTTTTTAGAAAAATACCATGTCATGACCACATCTTCATGAACTTTTCTTGTTTTCATCGCATTGAGACACTCTTGGGTGTGATAATGAGGATTTGCTCATTGCCATGCTCTTTTTGGTTCTCTTGACTGTTTCTTACATCACTTTTCTTATTACCATATTTTTATTTTATAAAATAATAGGTTTTATTGTGACTTTTTTTTGTTTTGTTTTTCAAGGTAAGGTCGTGCTCTAGCACAGGTCCACCTGGAACTCACTCTGTGGTTCCAGTTTGGTCAGGAACTCACAGAGATCCTCCTCCATCTGCCTCCCAAGTGCTGGGGTTAAAGGTGTGTGCCACCCATGCTCAGCAGTATGACATTTTTATATATGTGTATCATGTACTTTGATCACACTTCTCCCTCATTGTTTGTTCCTTTCTCTTCCCAAATAGTGTTCCCTCCCTTCCTGTCAGAAGCATTAATTGAACATTTATCTTTGTAAGGGACTGGGGTTGTATGTAGCTCAGTGGTAGGTTGCCTCTTTAAGTATGCATAAGGCCCTGGGTTCAATCCCCAACAGTGCAAAAAAAAAAAAAAAGAACAAAATTAGCTTATTTAGGTTAACATGGTGATCTTGACTTCTATTCATTTTTCTGCAAACCACATGATTTCATTATTTACAGCTGAATAAAACTGATATATAGGGCTGGAGAGATGGCTCAGCGGTTAAGGCACTCGCCTCCAGTGCCTAAGGCCCGGGTTCAATTCCCCAGGACCCACATAAGCCAGACCCACAAGGTGGTGACCCTGGTGCATTCTCTCTCTCTCTCTCTCTCTCTCTCTCTCTCTCTCTCTCTCTCTGCATATCTCTGCTTGAAAATGAATAAATAAAATTAAAAAAAAAACTGATATATAAACATTCCATATTTTTAAAATCCATCTGTCTGTTAATGAACATACAGGCTGACTCCATATCATGAACGGTATTTCATTAAGCATAGATATACAGGTATCTCTGTGGTATGTGACTTAAGAGTCCTTTGAATACATATATATATATATATGTACATATATATCTAGGAATAGCTGGATATGGTAGTTATATTTACAGTTTTTTGCTGAACTGCCTGCCACCCTGATTTCCATACTGACTACACTAATTGGCATTCTTCTTTTCCCTTGTCTCAAACTTTGTTTAAAACCTTTTTTATTATTATTATATATCCCTTTCTAGGCCTCTCCCTTTGGCTCACTTGTGTTTTCATAGGACATAGCATTTTCGTCAAAGCTATTATATCTGCCTCCCCTCCCCCTCACTAGCCTAGTTTGATCTGGAACTTACTTTGTAGCTCCAGGCTGGCCATGATCCTCCTACCACAGTCTCTGGGATTAAAGGCATGCACCACCAAGCCTGGCTTTTTTTCCAAACCTATTAAATGTGGAGTAGGTCAGCATAACTTTTTCAGTAAAGGTTATATTGCATGCATAGCGTTTCTGACAGGTAGCAGGGCACTCTCCTTTTTTTTTTTT
>PVHP010049767.1:0-11996 GCA_004024765.1 Zapus hudsonius
ATTTTTAAGAATTTTAAGACAAAAATCTTAAACAGTATTGATTAAAGGTTTTTTGTCATCCATTATTTGAGTATGATTAAAATGGTCAATTTTTTTCTTTGTAATTTTATACTCTACAGCTGTGGTATCCAACAAAGTAGCCACTGGACATGAATGGCTATTTAAATTAATTAAAATTAAACATAATTAAAAAATGATTTCCTTGGTTACTCTAATCACACTTTTGTTGCTCAATTAGCAGATAATATGGCACTCTTCCATTATCTCAAAGAGTTCTTTCCAGCGGTTCTCTAGAAGTGCCAGAGAGAGAGAGAGAGTGAGAAGATCACAAAGTCAATCAATTAGTATCCCTTAAGTGGCACATCCCAGACCAAAGCCATGTGTCTTGGATGTCCTCATCCATGTGTCTTTCTCTGTGTTGGGCTTTTTGCAATCAGTATTACCCATTACACAAACATACCCATTCAATGTAGAATCATGAATAAATTATAAAATTATTGTTGCAGTTACTGTCTTATTTCTGAGCTATAGGACACAACCAAAAGCAAATGATGAGAGGATTTTTTTTTACTTTGTCTCACAGTATCAAGGGGAAGCTTCATGAACAGGTAGAAAACAACACCAAGAGTGAGCCAATCTCTAGCAAGGTGGTTCTCACTATAACAGCCTTAAGACTGCCCCTCAAAGCATACCTTCTCCAGAAAGCTCTACCTCCCAAATTGATATCATTTTGCGACTAAACATTCAGAAACATTTATGAGGACATTTGATTCAACCATGATATTCCATTCCTTGCCCAATAAATTTATGACCACCCATGATAAAAAGTACAATGCATTCAGTTCAACTTTAAATGTCTCCATAGTTTTTATAAACCCCAGAACTATTCAGATATGTCCATAATCTAAGATCTTTTCATTTTAATTCTTTGAAAACCAAAAACACATAATGGCACAGAGTAAACATTCACACAACAAAAAGATTGCACTGAAAGGAAAGATTAAACCAATACAAAATTGAAAACAAGCAGGAAAACATCAAATCCTGCAGTTTTGGGTCCATTTGGTTCCCACAGTGACATCTCTGGGATTCCAACTCCACTCCTCCAGCTGGGCTGCTTTCAGAATGGGAAACAATGCATCTCAGGTCAGCATTTTCCATGGCAGCTGTTTCATAGACCTGATATTTCTATAATCCTTGGGTCTCCAATGCAACCCATAGTTCATCCTTGTCATGGCTTTACCAGGCCTCCACACAGAGACCCCAAAAACCTATCCTCATATTATCCAATGGCCATGCCCCAAAGAATCACATTGCAAATCAAAATTATCCACTCTTTCTTGCATTCCATATACTTTCAATACAAGCACATGAGCTTTAACATCAAATTGTTAATCCAGGGGGAAATAAAATCAATTTGAAGATCAGAAAAACTCAGACAATATTCTTGCTCCCTACTTTCCAAAGAACACTCTTCCTACTGTCTGTATGCAGAATACTTGGTCCAATCTCAATGGTAGTAATCAGTTAAAGAGTGCAGCTGAGGCAGGCTTCAACTCAAAGTTTCGTTTTTGTCATTGACACTTCCTTCAGCTCAAACCAGTCCATTTCTTCTACTTCCAACATTGCTCAAGTTCTCATGACACTGCTGCAATCCTCTGACACAAACTGCCTCTAGCCTAGCCCAGAGAAAGGACATTTTCCCTTCAAAAGCCAAGCCACACAGTAGATAGTGCTACATTTAGGTCATTCAACTCTCAAAATAATCCTTTGAGCACTACAGGGAATCTTTTAGCCCTAATGTTTCAAAATTGTTCCATATTCCTTTGAAAATCAGTTCCAAAAGGTTAAAAGCCAATCTGTCAGATTTCTAGAAGCAATTACCCCACTCCTGGTAACAATTTGTTGTTGTAGTTACCTTCATATTACTGGGATAAAGAATCCTACCAAAAGCACCTGATGGTAGGAAAGTTATGTTTTGACTTACAATCTCAAAGAGAAACTTCATGATGGCAGGGGAAAGCTCACAAAAGAAGCTGGACATAATCTCTGCCACAAGCAAGTGGAAAAGGCAACAGATGAGTAATTCAAATTCTAGCCTGGGGGAGCTGGCTGCATCCCCAAGTTTTCCTCTAACAACACATTTACTCCAGCAAGGTTCCACCTCCCAAATTACCATAAACTAAGGACTAAATATTCAGAAACATATGAATTTATGGGCGACATCTGATTCAAACAACCAAGGGCCAAGTTAGTAGCTACAAAACAATACAAAGTATTTTAAATGCAGATGAAGCAGTGAAAGATTAATGCAGTAAACTGTACAAACATTTAACCAAACACAGTTTATAGGATGAAAGGGGTTTATTTCAAGACTCACTTCCATAGACCACAGCAGAGAGACACCACCACACAGCCAGCAGCAACACCTGCAGGAATAGTCAGAGCTCTAAACTGCTCTCCAACTTCCTTAGACCTGGACTCCAAGGTCTATCTCCAGTGATGCACCTCCTCCCCAGTAGGGCTGACCACTGGATACTTAAGATTCAAGTCCAAGTCTATGGGGCCACACATTTAAACCACTATAAAGATTAAATTATTTTATATTGTATTTTTAATAACATACAGTATTATGTATTTAATAACACACGTGATAGGGAACTATAAATCTGGACTCAGCCTACTTTCAAAAATCATATGACATGGATATTTATATGACAAATTCTAAATGTCTAGCATATTACCAGGATATTTATAATTTAATTGTACAATTGTGTTTCAAATTCCTTTTTCCTACTCATCAAGTAGAAAATGATAAGTATCATAGCCAGAAGTAAATGAGAAGGATAATTATTTGCCCTATAACAAATAAGACCCTTGCAGGGTTTTTTTTAAATATCTAATATAATTCAGAAAATGAGATTATTTTATAAAATGATTGCTAACACTTCTGAAATTCTAGAGCATTATAATTTCATTCTGGCTCATGTCTTCTGTAATTTTTCACATTACCTTCTACTTGGGACATGAGTTCCTGTACCTAGCCTCTGACTGGAAACCTTTGTGAGTGTGAGTGTGTGTGTGTGTGTGTGTGTGTGTGTGTGTGTGTGTGTGTGTGTGTGTGTTGCTTGGACTTTTTAAATGATGGCTATTTTAAGTGCAACTTTAGAACTTTGAATTTTCCCTTTTTTAAGAATGCTTAACTACATTCAGAGATAGTTTCCAAAACCAGAACTTCTCTAGCCTCATCTATTTCCAGACCCAGTCATGAAAGATCAGATCTTTTATTGACTCCCTATTTATGCTTCAGAATTTATCTTCATGCAGAACAATGAAAACATGTACTTTATAGCCAACACTCTTTCCAAATGATTCCTAAATTGTGAATTGCCAAGGCAGGTAGAATATATGTACATCAAATTTTAGGTTGAATCAGTTTAGTAGATTAGAAAGTAAGTTTGCTAAATACATAACTTTGGAAAATAGAAAACATCAGGATACAATAATTTTTTTCTTAAATTTCAAGGTAAATTATAGTGAACAAAAATAAAAGTGAACCAATCCAGCAATTAGCACAAGGTATTATTTTACTAGTATAATGAAAAAATATTTGCCAATACATTTTAATATTTCTCTCATATCTGACATATGCTCAGGTCTTTTCCTTGTCATGAATTTACAATGATATTAAATATCAATAAATGTATTTTCTAATAAATATTAAATCTAGGGGCCAGGAAAGTACTTTAGTGCAAATACTTTCAGTACTTTAGTAACTGGCTAGCATGTGAGAGACCTGGAGTTTGTCACAGAACCACAAAAGTCAATCAACTAATTAATCATTGAATTCATTCAAATATGTTATGATTTCTCAGAGAAAGATATGTTTGAGATATGTTAAAAACAAGAAGCCTAAACCAACTTACAGATGTATATCTGAGTAAAAGATATAGTCCAGAGTGATTATTTGTTAACAAACCCACTATACCATTACTGTATTTTCAAAATATATCCAAATACCAACAGTAACTCTAAAAGCTACTCAAAGATAAAATTTAGTTTAGCTGCCTCAGCAGCAATGTTTGTATTATTTACTCAGCAGCCCAGAGATAAGTGAGGTCAGTTTTATCTGAAAAGCTATCATAAACTCAACAAACTAACAAACAATATTAAGAATATGACAATGGTTTTGAGATACTATCTGTCCTTTTCTTATCAGTAAAACATCCTTGGGGATATGGATTTTTTGCATAAAAAAATCTACAACACTGATGAAAATTCTTATACCACAAGGTGATATGACTTTTTAAGGCCTTACCATTAGCAAGCAACCTATAAGCAAAAGCAGAGTTGCTGATCTTAGCTGCCATGATTCCCTGCCAAGGAAACTAGGAATAATGAGGAGAATAACTGGGAATGTTTAAGAAAGACAGATAAGATTTAATGTCCACAGCACTAGTTTTCACCATAAGAAGCCAAATGTTCCACCCAAATATTTCTTATGCTTACAGTAGTAATAGAAAACTGCCTATTAAGCTCTCCCAGAGATGAAAGAAAGTGAGCACTTTGTTGATCATCTTATTAGGCCTGTTGTGGGAGAGACTTGTCAAGTGCAGGCAGCCACAGAGACTGTTAACACCGCTTTTCAAAAATAGCCATGCTGAGTGGAGTATTTTTGATTTGGTAAGGAAAAAAGAAATAATGAAATGTTCAGGAAAATGTATAGACTGAAAAACATCATACTAAGTGAGTTCATACTGGCTCAGAAAAACAAACACCATATTTTCTCTCATATGCAGTTCCTAACCTGGAACAGCTTGAGTGGACTCTAAGCAGTATCGAGGATCAGGAGTATTGACTCGGGACTAGAGTGAAGCTAGAAAAAAGGGGAAATAGGGAGGAAGGGAAGTGGGTAGAGAAGGAGGGCAACTCAACCACTAAATCAAGGGACAGGGAAAAAAGAACACGCGGTGGAAGGTTCTTGGGGAATATGAAGGTGGAATTACACAAAAATAATGGCAACATGAATCAGTCCCAGAGAAACCTTCCTCCTGGGTAGTATTCTACAATATATAAGCCTCAGAAAGAGGGAAGGGGCATGGACAGAATAACACTGGTATATACATCAATGGTATATACAGGTATATACATCAATTTATCTCTCTAATAACTAGGATTATCCCATCAAATAAAGCTGTTCTCACTTTTGGTTGAAGAATCTGTTTTAGTTTAACGATAGCAGAGATTACTGGGGAGATCCAAGATACAACAACACAACAACAAAACAATAGCTGCTGTCTACCATGAGGAGTCATTACAGAGGGAGCAGTGATACAAATATTGCTCTCACTGCTAGCCTGAAAACCAGTCCCGGAGAGATGGCAAAAGACACTGTGAACACTGAAATCTCATCAAAACGGAAATCAAGAATTCAACATTAAATCAGATTTCCAACACACCTGTCAAAGCTCAGGGAACACTGTAGAATAAGAGAGAAGGGCAGAAATATTGTCAGCCTGAGGGCACAAACTCCAGCCCCCTCCCCAAAGATGACCCAGGCCTTCAGGATCCCTTAATGAACACCAATGACCCCACAGAGGAGGGTCATCAATGAAATGGGTTCCAAGGAAAAGAGATATAAGAGTATAACCTTTAAAAAATAAAAGCTATTTTGAAAAAAATAGCAATGCTAAGCCTTCATTTTACAAGTGATGGGAATAGTTTTGTTTAAACAGAACATTAAAAAGTTAAAATAATAGGCACAATATTTCCTTAAGGAATATTTATGCTTAGATAAAAGTTCCTACTATGTTTACATGACATGTTTGGACACCAATACCCAATACCATTTACCCTAAATTCAGGAAAAAGAAACAAAAAACAAGGAGTTGTGCTCACACCTCTTTCAGACAAAATTATACTGGACATTTAGATAATGTAAATAAGGCTACAGAAATTAATAAACAGCACCCATAATTGAAAAATAATAAAATTGTCTTAATACAGGGATTATTATGTTTTCTACAGAAAACCTCATTCAATAGATTTTAAAAGTTATGGCAATTAATAAGGAAGTATGTACAATTATGAAATACAATATCAGAAAGCAAAACTCAGTTGAATTTTAATTAAAAGCAAGGTCCAATATAAAAATTAACATTTTTAGCATCACCTACAACAATATAAAATACTAAAATCTTCCTAAAGCACACTAGCTCAGGCTAGCCTTGAACTCATAGAAACCCTCCTACCTCTTGAGTGCTGGGATTACATGTGAGAGTCACTGAAACTTGTTTAAAGATATGAAATTCTTAGTTTATAGGATGTTAGAATTATGACAACAGATGTTTCTAAAATTTTCTTTGTCTAGCTGGGCAATAAAATCTATGATGCTACAAATAATAATATGACAAAAAGAAATATATAACAAATACATCAGGACTAGTTCCCCAATAGCTACACAAACTAGGCAAATGCTTTAAAAAAAACCTATGTTATAGGAAAACTATATTGAGGTCCCTGGTCCATTTGGAGTTGATTTTTGTGCATGGTGAAAGGAGTGGGTCTATTATGAAATATACAGCAAAAAAAAAAACACTCTGGCTTTGTAGGAAAAATGCATCACATGATAGCTGTTGGAATTTTTTTTTTTTACAAAACAAGCATCACCTCAGATTCAGCCCTAGTCTGCCAACTCCTGTTTTAGGTGTCTATGTTTACTCTGGTAAAGTAGCTTTAGTCTACAAACACCATGAATTTGTACACTACATATATCATACAGACCTACAACATGTACAAACACACGCACACACAGACACACATACAGTGAAAATGCCAACTACAGGCAATAAGATATACAAGCTTGACTGTAGAAATGGCTTAGCAGTTAGGTCATTTGCCTACAAATCAGAAGAACCTGAGTTTGATTCCAAGGTAAAGCCAGATGCACAAGGTGGTGCATGCGTATGGAGTTAATTTGCAGTGCCTGGAGGCCCTGGCAAGCCCATTCTCTCTATCAATCTTCCTCTTTCACTCTCTCTAAAATTAATTAATTAATTAAATATAATTAATATTGTATATTAATAAAAATATACAAGCTGACTACTCAAGTGTAGGATGAAGATGTAAGTCATGTAACAATGATTATATACTCAAGTGCTTCAGAACACGATACTAAAACATGGGGACTTCAGATAGTAGTTAATACAGAGCTGGAAGGCACTGCATAAGCTGCCAGGGGAAACTGGTCAACGATAGTTGGAGTAAAACAGAGACCACTGATATGAAACACAGGCTGCTGCCATGAGTAGGCTGAACACACTTCCTACTGGGAGAGAACAGCGAACCAAGAAATGAACACTTGTGCAATATTGCACGGGGAACCAGAATCTTGAGACCCCAAAGAGAAATTCACTTTATAAGTGATTTACAAAGAGGCTACTAACAATAGAATCTAGCCAATTCAGGAATATGTATCTCAGTTAACCTTTACTGATCTCACTTTCTGATGGAGATTCTGTTTGTATTTTTGAGAAGGCAGCAAGAGAGCTGTGGCTCTTCCAACCCTACCAACGAGCCATAGGAAGACAGCTGACATCCTGGCAAGAGATGAGCCATCCCAGAGGATCCATATGGAACCCCGCAGAGAGTGGTTGGATAAGCAAGAGACCTATAACCACAGCCAATCAGTCAACCCAGGATAAGCCAATGAGACAGACAACAAAACTCTTCAACACAACCTAAAGCAAAAGTACAGAGGCCCCTAAGACCTCAACAATAAAGCAGCCATAATACTTACCCACCTTGACTCAGGGAACTGAGCGGAATTGGGGGTGGAAAGATTGTAAGAGCCATGGTGGGGGAGAATATCCAGAGACATGGCCCTCCTCAGTAACAACATACAAAGGGGGGTGGAACTGGGTTGACTCCTAGGCTATCCATAACCCCCTACCCCATGGACTGAGACCAGCTGATTGAGGACACCCAGCTGATTGGGGACAAAGAAGAGGAAAATCAGGGAACTGGGGACACCAACACATTATTTGCTCATTCAGTGTATCTAATTATGGATAATAAAGATATTATTTAAAAAATAAAACATGGGGACTTGAAAGATGGCTCACCAGCTAAACATGCTTGCTTACAAAGCCTAACAGCCTGAGTTCAATTCCCTAGTATCCATGCAAAGTGTCACAAAGTGGCACATGCATCTGGATTTTGTTTGCTGCAATGGCATGAAGTCCTGGCATACACATACTCACTTTTTCTCTCTATACCCATTCAAATAAATAATTTTTGGTTGGTTTTTCAGTTTTTTGAGGTAGGGACTTGCTCTAGCCCAGGCTGACCTGGAATTCACTATGCAGTCTCAGTGTGGCCTCTTGTGAACTCTTGGCAATCCTCCTACCTCTGCCGCCCCTCTGTCGGGACTAAAGGCATGTGCCACCATGGCTAAATAAATATTTTTTTAAAACCCTATGAAGAGAAAACATGATTATTGCCAAATTTTCATAAGTAAAAGGGATAGAACTAAAAATAATTGAATGCTTGGATTTATACAAAAAGAAATCAAGAAAATAGGTCATTGCTATTTTTGAATAGATGAAAAACAACACACATCAAAACTTAGATGAAAGCCATCTTGAAAAAGTTATCTGGAATTTGCATCTGGAATATTCATGACAGTTACAGACCTCAGTATCAAGAGCAAAGAAAATAATCAAGTAAGCTATTCATAGAGTAAAAAAAAAAATCTCAAAATCAATTTAGTTGACAAAATGACCAAGACACTACTAATGACTATGTATATGACAAAGAACTTTAGAACTTCACAAAACAAACTGACTTTACAGATTTTACAAAGACTATATATAAAATTGCAGAGTTTTTTTACTTTAAAAATCAAATTATACTAACAAACCCCTCAAAGTTTGGAATTAAGTTTAGAACAAAAAAAACATGGTTTGATATATAATAGAAAGGATATAATTCTGATAGCAAAGGATGAATAATTTCCCTTAAATAAGAAGCAAGTATTCTTAAATGTAACCAGCTTACACAATAATAAAGGTTGTTATATTTTCCCCATGAGTCAGCCTATATGTGACTTGTTTGATATTTGAAATTCACAAAGTTAATTTTAAAAGTTTAGGACATTTTGGTAGTTATAAATAAATGGTGTACTTTGGATAACCTGACTCTTCCACAGATCATCACACTTGAAGATGAAAAATGTTGTGAGGAAATAGATAAGGGGATAAAATTCTGAACAATGTACCTTTTATTTCTTTCAAGCACATGGTGTACCCCAGTCTGCCATGGTTCACTGAAACCAAATTGGTTTTCTCTTCTTGTATCAATATCCAAATCCTGGTTTCCTCAGAAGGAATCCGATAACCTTCTCATTAGATCTTTGAATGTCATCAGTCAGGGTGTAGGTAGCTAATCCATGTTGCTGTCTGAGGATGTGAATTAAGATTGCCAGAGCATAATTTTCTATATTTCAAGTTTGAAAAATAGCCTCTTAACTAGATGATACCTCCCTGTACTTTTAAATAAAACCCCAGGATATTATTCCTTGGACAAAAAAATATGTAAAATATCCCACAATATTAAAAATATTTTCAATTAAATAAAATGTCTGGATCAATACATATAAAATTTCAAAAAGAAAATATATTAAACCATTGTTTTAATAAGTAAATACATTGCATGAACATTTAGAAATAGTAAATATGAATTAAGAGAGGTAAAAGAATAATCATTCTAAAAATATGATTAACCTTTAAATAGCTAAAAATCCATTTCCATTGCTACACTGGGGTTAGAGAATCAAAACTAACAACAGCATTTCATCTCATTTTCTGAGAGAATGATAGTGATAGAGAATGTCAACCAAAGATCTCCCCTGGCCTCTACACACAAGCAAATGACACATGCATCTGCACATACATGCTTATAACATACATCACACAATACTTGGCAGATGTATGTACAAACACACACACACACACACACACACACACACACACACACACACCAGGCCTAATATGAGTATGAGCTTGTAATCCCACCACTGAGGAAGCAGACATGATTCACCTGTCATTCTGGGGCTCGCTGATGAGTCAGTATAGGCTAAATAAGGTGAGTTGCAGGCCAGTGAGAGATCATCTAGCCTCTATAAAGGTGGATGGCACCTGAGAAACAACACCTCAACTTATTCTCTGGTCTTCACACATACACAAACACACATGCACTCACACACTTCTCAACAACATGCACATTAGAAATTATAACTAATTAGATAAAGATAAAAATTTAATTCAACGCAACAAAAGTTTATCAAATGCTACTTTGTGTAGACACATATTAGGTACTAAAATATAAAAGTTAATTATAATCCTTTTTTCAAAAGAGTTAAAATCAAAACTGTGACTAAAATAAACAGGTAAAAACTTATTAAAGCAAAAATTGCATTGTTTTTAAAATAAATAAATATAGATCCCCAATGAATTAATTGCCTTTATCACCTTGGTGTGTGTCTAAAAGGATTTCAAAGGTGGCACAGCACTTGTGAAGGGCTTTGAAAGCTGAATGCAATTATTACAAGAAACATTGTGTATATGACAAAGCAGGAACAATGTAATGAGGAGAGTGTTGTAGTTACCTTTGTATTGCAAGGGAAAAGCACCCAACCAAAAAACAGCTCATGGCAAGAAAGCTTTGGCTTATGGCAGGGGACAGCATGACTTGAGCAAACACTTGACATCACCTCTGCCAAAAGAGTTGGAAAACATCAGCATGAGAGTGAGCCAAACTCTGACAGAAGTAGCTGGCTAAAACAGCCCAAAGCTCATGCCAAGGAACTTACTTACTCCAGGAAGCCTCCACCTCCCAATTTGCCATCAGCTGAGGACCAAACATTCAGAACACATGAGTTTATGGGGTACATATCATTAAAAGCATTGCATTCTGTCCCTAAGTGCCCATAAACACATGACCATTTATGATGTAAAATGAAATGCACTTAGTCAATACATAGTTTTTACCAACTCCAGCACAGTTTAAATATCCACGAATTCCAAGATCTCTTAAGTGTGAACCTGTAAAACCAAAACACATAACACGATGACACAGAATAAATATTCACACTGAAAAAGATGGCACTGAGCAAAATAAGAAAATATTGGGCCAATGCAAGATCTGAAACAAACGGGGCAAACATCAATCAAATTCTGTAGCTCCATGGCTGACATGCATAACATGTGATGAAATCTTTGAGTTCCAATTCCACTCCTCCATCCTGGAGAAACTTCATCCCAAGCCATCAGTTCTTTTTGGTGGCTGTCTCATGGCACTGGCATTTCCAAAATCTTGAAGTGCCCTCAGAATCTCCATACAGAGACTCCAACAACCCTACAAGTGGCCATCTCAAAAAAAAGAAAAGAAAAAGAAACATGCTATATTTCAAATCAAATAACCCTTTTTTCCTGAACTTTTAAAACTCATATTGTACAAGGCAGGCTATCAAATTTGTTAATCCAGGGAGAATGAAGCCAATTGTTACAATGGGAAAAATCCTTCAACATTCTGGACCCTTACTTTCAAAAGAGTCAGTATTCTTCCTGTTCTCCCAATGCAGAACAGCTGGTCCAATCTTAATGGAATGGTGGTAAGCTCTCAAAAAATTGCATCTGAACTGTGCTGTGGTCTCCAGCCCAAAGCTCTCACTTCCTTCTGCTTACACAAATCCATTTCATCTAAATTCAACCCTGTTCAAGTTCTCGGGAAATAGAAAGAGCACAGTCAGCATCTCACTCAAACTGCTTCTAGCCCAGTCCAGGCAAGCTTCTCTTTCTGCAGTTAGGTCTTATAAACTCTCTGACCAGAATGGCCTATCAAGCTCTGCTTACAGCATAGCACAGCACAGCAAGGCATCTCTTAGTCCAAAGTTTCAAAATCCTTCTAAATTCCTCCTGCAAGCCAGTTTCAAAAGG